>VZRS01005028.1:1122354-1306013 GCA_013398055.1 Ifrita kowaldi | reverse complement strand
CCAGAGGCAGTCTCACCTGTCCTTGTTAAGGTTTTTGTCTTCAGTCACCAAAGCCATCATCGCCATCCTGTACATATGATCGGAGACGCTCTCTGGGTTTGCCACGTTCCTGTACACCCATCCTGTCCGCGGTACTCTCTGCGCCAGTGTCACAGAACCACAGAATCAATTAGGTTGGAAAAGGCCGCAGAGGTCATCAGGTCCAACCTCTGACCGGATACCACCGTATCCACCAGACCACGGCACTGTAAAGGTTAAACCCTTTGATTTTGCACACCCTCGTTTCAGAGACACCGGTGGAAATTCCGCCCCACCGGGACCTCCACGCTCCGGAGAGCTTTGATGCTCCCGGCCCCAAGGCCCAGNAGGAAGGTGGCAAGCGTGTCCTGTGCTCTCTCCCGGGGGGGTACAGCAGGGAGGAGGGAAAGGCAGCCTCGAAGGCAGGAATAGGTCATCCTTCAGTCAAAACTGAGCATCTCGGTGACCTTTACCGTGCCAAAAAAATCCAAAAAAACAAACAAAAAAAAACCCAGTGCAAATTCATGTTACTGCTCAGAGAAGAGCGGATAGTTATCAGGGTTGCTGATGAGTTTTAAATTATTCTGTGGAGACTCCCAGCATCTTGCTACAAACACATCCATCACTTTTATGAGTTGAGTAAATAACACAGTGACCTATCTGAATAAATAACAGAGTGACCTACCTGACAACCGGTGGATTTTCAAAATACATTGCATTTCTTTGCTACTTTTATATTGCCAACTGAAATAGTGGATAATGGTTTACATGTGGCAATGAAATAGTCTGTTTTCAGGAAAGAACATCTGCAGTTTTGCCAGCTATCAACAGATGGCAGAGTATTTTATTTTTGTTTGTGCATATATTTAAGCTCCTAAATTAATAATAAAGCCCAGACAACATTTTAGTGACCATTTTAAAGCTGTCTTCCCACAATAAACAAGAATCCTAGACCAAGAAAGTCATCACCTTTACACCTGTATACACAATCATAAACGCATTGGGTGCTGCAGTACAGCTTTCCTGGTTGAAGTGAATTACATCTGATGCAGACTTGTCTTGACAGCTCTTGAAAGCATACAAAATAAAAATTTCAGACTTTGTCCAGGCTGACTGCCTTCCACTTCAATAGTTTGTTTCATAATGTCCTCTTTGGACCTCCTCGTGCTCATAGTTTCATGTTGTATTGCGTGCCGCTACCACAGGAAGTTAAGCTCTGCCAGATTTGTAATCCCCCTTAAAGCAGCTGCAGGGTGCTGTTTTATGGGCCCTTGTGCTCGTCAACAGGCAGGGCAGGCCTGGGACACCTCAACACCTCCTTCAAGGTGATGTGGTTTAGATCCCATCTGTCTTGGTAGCCTTCACTGGAGGTGCCCTGTCTTGATCTGAGAAAGCACCAAAGTGGACCCTGTGTCCAGCCAGCACCTCACCAACACCAAGCAAAGGGAGATGGGAGCTTTCCTCAGCATACTGGCTGTACTCCTGATGTAGGCTACTGTGTGATTCCCCCCTCTGTGGGACAAGACCACGCTTTGTGCTTGTGTTGGACTTGGCTTTTACATAGTCCCAGGTCCTTTCTGACAAAGCTGCTAGACAGCCTATTTCTTCACAGCCTGTTTCTTCACAGTTGATACCAATAGAAAGGCTTATTCCGCCTTAGGTCCAGAACTGAGCATTTATCCTTGTGGTTCTCTGTGTTAAACATGTTGAAACTGCTGCCAGCCCTGTCCAGAAGCTTCCTGAAGTCCCTCACAGCTTAAGCTCTACCGTTTAGTGCATCAGCCATGCCTCCTTAGTGTTACCTTAAAATAGCCCAAGAGTGCGTCCTGTCCTGTGGTCCAGTTTTTAATAAGACAATGCTCTACATGGACCTTAGTATCCAACCCTAGAGTACTCAACTTGTTTTGGGCCTTCAGACACATTGCCAAGCCACCAGCGCCACCCACTGAGCCTGCCAGCCTAGGCAGTTTTCAATGCATCTATTAGACAGCTTGTTCGTGCCATCATTCGTCAGTTTGTGAATGAAAGTGCTGCAGGAAATCATTTCAACCACTGTAATGAAGTCAAGATCTATTGTGTCCACTGCTCCATCCTTATCCACGATAGCAATCAGATTGGCCAAGTGTGATTTGTTCTTCATAATCCATGCCAGCTGTTCTTGACTACCTTCTTTTCCTTTACAGGTCTCTTTCTAATAGAGCTTCATCAACATTCTTTCTGTATCTTGCAGCCTCTTTCTGGTTTCCTGAATGTTTGAGAAAAAAGCCTTCAGAACGCAATCATAAAAATAATATGGAGCAATTTAATAGTTTGCATTTTAAATAAGATACTGTATCTAATTCAGAAATGCTATTCTTAAGGCTAAATGATAACAGAAACATTGTCTTTTAACCGTTCCTGAATGTATCGATTCAATGTACATGTTTAGTATTTATAGCACTTTAAATCCAGTAATCAATTTGCTCTTGCAAATTCATTAATAATTCTTTAATATGGGTAAGTCGTATACACACCACATGTATGGAGGAGGTATGATTTTTCAGTTTTATTTTCTGACGAATTCTTTGCCACTGATGTCCTTAAGGTACGTTTTTAGAATGAACTCTTGAACAATATTAATTTGGCTGGTCTCACAGGCACTGGCTTCAGTGTAATTTTTGTAATATTTGTCAATTTTGTAGCATTTATATGTATATCATTCTTCTGCATGCGCTTGGTGGGCTGTTTTTGCATATTGCTTATTTACACTGGTTTTCCACACAGGCATTCTGCGACACTTAGTGGTATCATGAGTACTTGGAGGTATCATTTATGTGCTTTTCCAAGTACCTGTCAAATGCATCATGTGTAATATTAAATGCATGGATTCTCTGTAAGCTAAAGGATCCTAACATAGTACAAATATTAGCTCTGTCATGATTTTATTCTTGAGTAAGTAGCCTGAAAACAGAAACAAATTTGGGATGGTCAACTCCATGCAGTTTTAAGCAGCTTTTTTATGTAATTCAGAAACTTCAGCAAGGATTAGCAAAGTCTCCCTACAGGATATTAAGGTAGTGCTAAGGCTTAAGTCTCAATCTTTCATCAGTCTCAGCTGGCTTTTTTCTCCATCTTTTGCCAGAACAGATGGCAATTCCAAAAAAGAAATCCCAAATAAGCTGATTACTGCAGAGTAATTGTGATTTGGTAGCTGGAGATGGCGCTCTCTGCCCACAGATTTCTGCTTTGACCGCATTTGCTGCTGCCCAATGCCAGACTGAAACTGTGCTTCCATTCCTTTAAGAAATAGCTCTGGGGGAGAGGGGATGCTGTGCACACTTGGTGCAGTAAGGTGAAAATCATCTCCCCAGATGCCAGGTGGCTGGGAGCAGACCTGCTAACTACTCCTAGAGTGGACCGTAATCAGTCTGTGGTTTATATAATGTAGCACCAATTATAACACAACAGGTTTTGAAAACCCTTATGTGTTCTGCCAGCATGGCCACAGTAAACCTTGTATTGGTAAAATATCTTCAGGAAAAGTAATTAATTTATGGGATTCATTTGTTACCATCTGGCAGGAAAAGGAAAGAAAAAGTTGTGTAGTTCAGCGGACATGGCAAAATGATTGTGTATCACAGACCCATCAGGAAGGAATAACAGCCTTGATGCCCTCCTTGATAGCAAAATCATTTATGAGCACCTGCCAGACACTGTAAATGGTCATTTTAGTTTTCCAGACTATAATATCTTCCTTTGTCTGAGGCAATCTCAGCAACTACATGGAGTTAGCTAGTGCAAATCTGTTGCAACAATTCTTCAGTAAGGGTCCAGAAGAACAAACCTCTGGCGTGACAGGTACACATGTGCCGTGTGGCTCCCTCCACTCTGCCGTGCACCTCACAGTGCTGGGCTGTGTGTCCTTGTGCCCAGGGGGCCCTACACTGCCGTACATGGGCTGTGTGTCCTTATGCTCAGGGGGCCCTACACTGCCCTACGTGGGCTGTCAAAGCAGGTGAGAGACACCTGGGAGAGGCACCGCGCACTGATGCCTGTGCCGAGGGCTGGACATCTTCTACTGAGACTTCACAAAACCACAGAATGGTTTGGGTTGGAAAAGACCTTAAAGATCATCTAGTTCCATCTCTCCACAACAAGAAGGGACACCTTCCATTAGACCAGGTTGCTCAAAGCCCCATCCCCATCAAGTAAGGCAACTTGGCCTTGCACACTTTCAGGGATAGGGCATCTACAACTTCTCTGGGCAATCTGTACCAGTGTCTCACCACACTCACAGGAAAGCATTTTCTCCTAATACCTGATCTAAACCTACTCTCTTTCAGTTTAAAGCCATTCCATCTTGTCCCGTCACTACATGCCCTTGTAAAACATCCCTCTCCATATTAGAAAGCTGAGGAGAACGTACATTTATGGTAGCCTTCCAGTAGTCAGCAATAACTGTCCAGAGTGTCCCTGTTCAATGTAGCTAACCTGTGGCATCACTACCAGAAAGAAAAATGTTCTTCTTCCTGCTGTTGCAGAACATCTTGGGCTTTCTGTGATTAACAAGATATTTTCTATCAGAACTCTTAGGATTAGCCTATCTAAACCTTCAAAATGAAGAAAAAGTGGTTTTACCTTATATGTGTAACACATCTGCAGAGCCAAGAGTAGGACTTTAGAATGGCACATTTGGGAAAAAAAAAGTCAATTTAAGAGCAAATCAATCTTACATGAGCAGAACATTTCTAATGTAAAAAGGCAGCTGAATTAGAGGATTAGGTCACACTGCCTGATTAACATCATTTGATCTTCTGCTATTGAAAAGCCACTGGCCTTCTCAGAGAATGGAAGCATTCAAACTTTCAATGACACCACAAGCCTGGCTTAGAAAAAAACCTGCTAAACTGAAAACAACTTGCCTTGCTTCAGTAATTGTTGGTTTGTCTCTGCTGTAGGGGGATGCATCCAAATCAGGATTTAGAAATCCCTCACATTTTGCTATAACAAAGACAGACTGCAAAACTGAATGGGGGCATCTTGTGCACTATGTGGGAGAGGCTTACAGCATGTGAGTCTTGCCTTGCTTTCCCATATCATATTTATTTCTTGTTTAATGGTGGAAGACAGATACTCAAATATCTGTTCGATGTTTGTTTTCTTTACTAGACATTCCTTGTTGGTTTTGCCTTTAAACTTTTGTTTTGCCTTTTAAACTTGCAGGGGTAGGAGGTAACAAAAAAAAAAAGAAAAAAGCTCACCTTGGACCACAGAGCCCACTCAGGATCTGAGACATACCCACTGATGATATTTGATAAGAGAGCAAGAGAGGGAGTTCTAGTTACAGGTTTTGGGTTGTTTTTTTTAAACTGAGTTTGTTTTAACTAAGGAGCATGTTTAAGCAAAGAAACTTTTCTTAAAATTTTAACTCTTGCTTGTGAGCCTCAAAGTAAAATTGTAACAGATCAGCCTTGGTTTTCTGAAGTTTTCTAAGGGAAAGCGAGAATGAAAATGAACCATTCTATGGCATAATTAGGCCTTTTGTCACTGGAAACACCAAGAACAAGAATAAATCCCATGTTAAAAAAATCCTCTGTCTACCTCTCATATCTTTTCTGTTAAAAATCTTGTACTGTTTTCACTTAATTGTACTTTAATGAGTTTTTGAAGGGATTTTAAGTCCCCTGCCCCTGTCAGCACTTAGTAAAGTAAATAGCAAGCAGACAGAAATGAAAGAATTTATTTCCTACCTCTAATGATCTGATAATCAGTTTGCTCAAAGGATTTTTCTGTGCTTTTTGTAAAGTACTAACCAGTATTCACAAGCGGTCTTTTTTATTATTTTAAAAAATGCTGATTTAATATTCATGACATTATTTTTGGTCATAGTGTTATTTCAGTTGCTAGAGATGGAGAAAAGCAGAATTTTAAGATATAGAAAAGCTGTGAATATTCTTGTCATTTCCCCCAGTCATGCTTTTAGGCACTGCACATTCATATAATGAGCACACAGATCCTGCTCAGACTCCTGCTTTTCAGCAGTCTCCCAAATGTCAGCCAAGTCAGACCCTGCTTAGCTTCCAAAATCAGATGTGATCAGGCATGTAACAATGTAAAGAAAAATAAACCCTGAAAGGCACTCTGAATTATAATGTACATTTTTTTTCGTGACATGCAAGAAAGAACAAAATGGAAGTTTTATCACAACTCTGCTTCCTTTTGGGTGCCCCCACCCACCCTTATTACTGTGAGCAACGTTTTCTCAAAATAAAGGCACACTGATTTGTTTGTTATTTTAGGCTCTGAGAAGCAGGTCAGACTGGAACCCTGTCCAAATATATGCCTCTAGTCCCATTAAGGACCTACAAACGTACTTATCTCCATCCGTTGCACAGCAGTGCATTGTCTTGCAGAGAGAGCTCCTGATACTACGTAACTCTGTCTATCACTTTATGGCCGTACGTGCTCCTGCATCCTGGCGGGATCTGAAGCCGCTTCGCTCCTGTCGGTTCTCACACAGGGAGAGATGCACGTAATTAGCTGGGTTAGCCTCCCGCCCCCCCACTGCTCGGCTATTATTTTGACGGCTGGTGACAGGGCTCTGGAGCCTCCCTTCCCCTCTGTCACCCTGCCTGGCAGCCGCAGCTGGGCGGCCTGATTTGTGCCCTGGCAACCCCGGAGTGAGGGGGGAGCAGGGGGGAACACCCTGAGGCCACAGCGCTTCGCTGCAGGGGCTTCAAGGGGTCTCCTAAGGGCAGGGTCGCTGGCCACAGCTGGGGGCTGCACTCCCTCCGCTCTCATGCCATCGATATGGCTCCTACACCAATAAAAAAATTCTGCTTTGCTATTTTTGTCCAAATATTTGAGCCCTTCAGACATCCCTGAACAAAACACACCAGCCATAGGCATGCTCTTTGCTAATCCAAGGGAACCTTTTGCATGGGCCTCTGCTTTCTAACCTGAGATTGACTTTAATTATCCATTATTTTGCCTTCCTCCCTGTGAGCCTCTTGCTGAATGCATTGTGCCACCCAGCATATTAGTCAATCATCGCAGCTTACAGAGCACTGTACTTTACATCTTGGCTTCGGTGTCATTCATGTGCACTGAGTGGAGACAGCAACCAGTTTTAAGACGCTGGGTAGATTTAAGCATGCTAGGGCCTGTCTGTCCCTATAGTAAATAGCTTTGCTGACATTTCAGCTGCACATGGCTTGATGTTAGGTCAAACAAAAATGTCACACTATAATCACTTTTTAAATAGCTGTTTCCGGCTCAGTTAGTACTGTATAGTTCCAGAAGAGAAAGCACTTACAAGCTGACAGACAGAAAGGGGAACCGTCTGTATAGGATGTTTGCCTAATCCCATCCCTGCCCTTGCCTGTCAGGCTTGGAGGCTTTGTTTGTTTAAAAAAAAAATAATTGCACATACAATTTAATGCCACTGTACTTTTCAGCTGGGCAGACTCTAAAGAAAACTCACGAATAAGTTCTGGGGAGAACTCACAGCTTTGATGTAGCTGTGAGGGGGTTGGGTGGCCCAGGGGGCACCCAGCCCTCAGCAGTTTTTGGGGCTGATACTGTGTCTTGAGGCACTGTGCTGCTGAGATGCTATTGCTGCGAGAAAGTGTGTAGGTAAAATCCTAATGAGGTCTGACAGCAGAAAATGTGAGGGTTTTCATATTCCCTGAAACCACTCTTTAAATTTGTCTCTGCCTCTGAACCAGCCTGTGAAGGACGTGGCACATGGGGAAGCCATGCCAAATCTGCTTCTTCTCTCAGTTTGTGTGTGACTGTCTCCGTATAGAATCGCAGAATCATTTGGGTTGGAAAAGACCTTGATATGGTTTCACTGGGGCTCTGGCATCCTACCCTACCCTAAGGAGGAACTAGCACCCCCATGGGGCACAGCAGTGTCTTGCCCATTCCCGACAGCATTATTCCCCAGGTCCTGGTCCCCCATTAACATGGACAGGCGGTGGGTCAGAGTGCCCTGTGATGAGGCTGAAGTGTGTATGTCTTTACTCTCCACCCCAAATATGGATGAAGGGAACACTTGCATCCCACCACTCAGACCCACCTTTCCAAAATCTGCTATGTGTGCAATGCTGCCCAGGTGCAGTTTTGTCTTTGCCCCACAAGCTCTCCTGGGGATTATCAGCAGTTTCTTTTGTGGCAAGGGACAGCTGTAATCAGTAGATTGTGAAGCACTTGTAGAAGGCAACACGTGAGAGATCTACAAAGACGAATGAGAGTGCATGATCTTTTGTCGAGGAAGAACAGAAACCCATGAGGGAATAAAGCAGTTTGTCATCAGCAGTTTAGCAGGAAGGAGGAAACCAGCCTTTCTTGGCTTCCACCGTAACCTTTTTTCATCTTAATTTGATCTCTGGCTCTATTATTTCTAACAAGCTGGCAGTCTGAGAAGGTGCTATAGATGTGACTAAATGCCACCATGAGAACTGAGCCCAAGCCTTGAACACCCCTGGCTGCTAATTCACAGAGGCTGCTGACCCCTGCTTGTAGGTCTGTTGTAAGTAATTTCCTTTCCTGATTAGATCAGAACAGTGGCACCAACCTGAGTGTGTCAACACGGGGATTTCCTGCTATGTTGATTTTCCTCTATCCCGAAGCAAGCTGTATGCTATAGTTTTTAAGTTGAAAAGCAAATTTATTCCTGTAGGAGATACATTTCCAAGCTGCATTTAGTCAATAAGCAGTAAATCTTCACACATTCCTCATTTCACATCATAGTTACAGCAGGTGGTGGCTACTGTCTAATCCCATAATAATGAACATAATAAACAAACCTCTTCCACATTCAGACTGTGGAAGATAAGCTTTTGCCAAATACTGTTGCAAACTATGGGGCACTATGAAGGGGGTAAAATATTACAGCCTCCAAGAGGTAGGACAAGTTAACCTTTTGTTTACAACCACTCAACATTTCTTAACCCAGAAGCGACTTTTGTTACACCTCAAATTTGTATCAGCAACCCTTTTCCTTTTAGGCAGAGTTTGCTGGGAATTACTGTGCCTTTGCTCAACCACTGATGTGAAGGTGAGTGGTCGCCACTGCATGCAAGCTGTCGGGAACCACTTTGGGGCTGTTGGAGAGAACCAACCTCCTGGCCAGGAGGTGGGCAAGGAAGAAACAGAGGGATGGAGTATATAGAGTGTACAGTAAATTTGGTAGGAATGACCATGCAGTCGAAGTCCTGCCACTTCTCCCTGTTTTATGCTCTTTGCCAGTACAAAGAATGTAACTGGATTAGAGGAGCAAAGACTGGATGAGCATTCCTGAGAAAGCACAAAAAATGTCATGCACTGAAAAACAAATGCTGTGGTTTGTGATCTTTTACAGATTCACTAGCCAGGAAAAAGGAAAGGCCCCACTGACGATTGAGATAGAAACTTTCTACATACAAGTTTACATGCTTTTGTTGTGGAGTCTTTCCTTGTAAAACGCACAGAGAAGAGTAGGGGTGGGCAATGCCAGTTTTGTTACCTGTTACATGTGAGATCATGTATGCCATGATGGACCATCAATTAAACGCAATGTTTAGAGCTGTAAGCTACCACCTTTTGTTCTGTCTGCTCGTCATCAAATAAAAACTTAGAGAAATCAGGCAAGAAAAAATTTTTCTTTAGTCTTACAGCATTTAAAATACATTCAGGCATTCAACTGAAAGACACTCCTTAGGAAATCAAAATTTAGTAAGTGAGTATTATTTAAACCATCCCAGTTATCTCTTTTGTGGGAGGGGTGTTCTTGTTAAAAATACTTAGCTTCCTTTTTATTGTACATCACATGCACAATATTCAGTTGTAAGTGATTCGTAGCACATTCTTGCAACATCACATATCATTCTTGCCAGTGAAGATCACGGAATCACAGAATGGCTGAGGTCGGAAGGGACCTCTAGAGATCATCTGATCTGACTGCCCTGCCCAAGCAGGGTCAGAGAGGACAGGTGATCCAGGACCATGTCTATACTATCTCCAAGGATGAAAACTCTGCAACCTCTCTTTGTCATCTTCAGTAACAAAATATCATCCCTTTGTGCCACCTTTAAATGGAGAGGAACTTCCCATCACCAGCTGTTTAACGGAAAAAAAAAAGGATACACTAAAATGAGGATGTTAACATTTCCAGTTTTTGCTTTGCTGACTCCACATTCTTCAGTTATATGTAAAAATTTACACAAGGATTTTATTAAGTGATTCTTTACACCCACAACTTTGCTGTTTCTTTGCAAGTGGATCATAAATCCCCAAAAATTTTTAAAGCTAAAACCTGCAGCCATGTACCATTGAAGTTCCCAGGGATTTTTCAGTATTACAAGTTGTCTTCTGAGGTACCACAGCTTTTCATACCCTGTATTTTTTATATGGGAAATCTAATACTGCAGTATCAACCTGAATTTCTTCTGTGCAGAAAAATACTGATTTTAACTTACCTGCCTTTTAAACCATGGTTCTTTAGATGAGGCAAATATATAGAGAGTTTCTTTTCCTTTTTTTTTTATTTAAGAAAGACTTAATTTGGACACGTGATCTTGAAGATATTTTATGTTTTAAAGCAAATTTTTAATGAATTTGTGGGTTGTGTGGGCATATCTAAACAGAAGACACACTTTTTAATGAAATGTGTATCTCAGTTTGGCCTTTTGGCCAAGAGCATTGGCAGACGTCATCCATGTATGCCTTCCCAGGTGGAGTTGTGTATCTGCTCTGCGAGAATTGTGTATTTAGTTTTTAATTGTTTTGCTAAGAGTAAAATTACAGAATGTTTTCACAAGCAGAGGAGTGAGATCCCTGCCAGAGAGCTCTCTGCGTGTGAGAATAGCACAGCGCAGCACATATATGCAGACTGAAGAAAGCATTTCATTATTGCTGGAAGTTGCAATACCCCTGTGCAAGGCACCCTGGCAAACTGCTGTGCAAAAGTGTTCCAGTGCAGGGCCCTGACAGGTCAGTGCTGTGACATTAGGAGGATGACAGCAATGCTGGAACGATGATTCCACATGAAAAATATTCTCTGCTTTTTGACTGTTAGGAGGGTCATTCAAATTAATTACACAGAAGAAGCACATAATAAAATCATTGGGGTGAAATCTGTGATTGTCTTGGATAACGTAGCTGGCTGGCCTTTGTAAACTGGTAAACCTGTAAACTGAGCAATCCACAATTCACAACAAAATCTACCCCAATAAAACATTTGTCTACTGGCTTCTTTGTCTAGCTGCTTTTTTGTTTTTTTTTTTTTGTTAGAAGGTTTGACTTTTACGAAGCTTGTCAGTAAGATTCTTGATCTCTCGCAGTTCTGTATTTTCTTTTTCTATCTGAGCATTTCAATCAAACCAAATATGACAACTTAAAGACATGCAGATGGCTTTTGAGCTAGAGAGAACTGGTTGTCTAAAATAACTGGTAGAAAGGGGAGTCTTCTACTTGGTTGACTGAAATTTGGCTCTGTTAATTTAGTAACAACTTTTTCCTCAGCCTTTGTTCACAGCTGGAAGTTTTTTACCTTTCCTGATATGGATGGTGACTCTACTAATGATAAGTTTTGGGGTTTTTTTGAAAGTCCAAGGGATAAGTATAAATCCCTCCCAATATCCAATTTCATACATATTTTGGGGTTTTTTTTTACACTGGAGTGTGTCCATTGTTCGTCATTTTTACTTGACTTTCTCTTGTGAACATTTTGATATAAAAATTTAAAAAATAATAAGCATGTGCAGAAAGGTGAAAGAGAAATTCCTCATTTCTCACAAAGCCGGAAAGCTTATTTCCCATGATTGAATATTTATTTGATTTTTTTTTTTTAATTTCAGTTTTCTTTTTTCTTCAACTTTTTTTCAATTTTGTTTTTCAATTTCCTGTTCCCTCATAACTTAGCTCCTGGCAGCTATGTTATAAGGTAAGTGGTCTAAGTAGATATTAATCTGAAATTAAAAAAGTGTTTTGCTCAACAAAAGCTGCAAAACTCAGTTTGTTGGCAGAGGAAAAAGTGTTGGTCTCGCCCTTCCCTGTTCTTACTAAGGAATGTTTTAATGTCCAAATTAGAAGACTAAAGTACTACTAAGT
The DNA here is from genome assembly GCA_013398055.1 of Ifrita kowaldi. NCBI lineage: Eukaryota > Metazoa > Chordata > Aves > Passeriformes > Cinclosomatidae > Ifrita > Ifrita kowaldi. Next base: position 1,293,923 of record VZRS01005028.1, on the reverse strand, counting down.
AATAATATTTCAGGTAATTGAATTTGGGCTTTGGGAGGTTTTTTGTGGTCATTGCTTGGTAATAAGGACTGCCCTTGGATTTTAGCTTTTCATTTTTGAAATATGAACTCTTTTTTTTTAGACAGATTAATCGGACATTTTGTGGCTGATGGCCAAGACGCTCAATTACAGATTTAGATATAAACTTACAGCTCCATTTCGTGCAACTTTTTGCTTTGAATTGGTGACTTACCACATGCACATGAAAAGGGGAGACCAACAGTGAGCAGCTGCCATCCTATCCCGTATTTCACTTGTGCCCAGTGAAGTGCTTGTGTGGCACTGTGCATCATCCCTGCAGGAAGCCCATTCCTGTGCAGGGAGTCCTTGGACCCAGCAAAATGTTTTCTTCACTGCTGAATGCAGCTGTGAGCAACAGGCTGCACTGTACCAAATACAGTTTGTTGGCGTCAGCTTGCACTTTATTCTGCTGGGGGTTTTTTTCTCTTTTCTGCATGTAAACATTTCAGCAAACCTTTCTGTTGGCTTCTTGGCTGCAGTATCCCTGGGAAAAAAAAAAAAAAAGAGATCTTTTGTGACCTACAAAACATGGAAATGGGAGTTTCAATGAAGGGTTGGAAGCGGTGTCTCCAAAATCTTGTTTGCAGGTGTTTTTTTGGCCACCCAGCAGAGCACAGAAAATGCCACAGTCACTGTCTGTGAGGAACACAGCTGAGACACAGGCTGGACAACACTCAAAGCTTGTCTTAAACAGACTCCTGGACAAAAATTATTCTGCTAAAGAGGCCATGAGAAATTTTAATACTAAATATTTTCATGACTTGAACTTCTCACAACAAGAAAATACAAAAGTGCCACTTTTAAAATGCACTCTTTGGAAATCATCCTCAATTAAGCAAACTTGTCAAAAATAGCCTACCAAAATAATTATGAAAAGCACTTTTATTAAGGGAATAATATTCACTGCTCCAGTATCAGATATTCTCAAAAACACATTGGAAAATATAGGATCCCATGCCAAAATCTTCAGGATGCTTCCAATCCCAGTGGAGTTGTGTGAGTTTAATTCAGTGCTGTTCTATTATCATAATGAAAGTATTTTTGACAAGTGAAATAAAATATTTAAATGTTTTATCCAAAGCATTTTGATAAATAGGTAAATTCTTTATCCAAAGCATTTTCATGTATTTTTCTTTGCTCATAGGACGCCTCTGTTTAAATTTCTCCTACATTTGGTCCTTAAAAGCTTTTTATGTTCAGGAGAAGATGGACACTGGAAGCATGTGCTATCAATCGCCATTATACTGAGTGTGAGAACTGGAAATAAATACTCTTCCAATCAACAAAGTAATCTGGACAAATCAGTCATTTGTTTTCATTTTTTAAATTAAAATAGGAATACCAGGTCACAAACTATCATTCAAAATTTAAATTAATCTTTCTGAAAATATTTTCTTCTCAATTTTAGTTCTATTTTTTCATCCAAAACTCTTTTCAAATTTGATATAAATTCTTGCATAGTTTCAACCTGTGTCTCCCTCTGCTGACAGATAAACTACATAGGTAAAAAATAATTACTTGTTCCAAAGGTACCACTTGCATATTGGATATGTATCTGTTGCTTAAGCAACAGCAACGGCTAAAATTACAATAAATTTATCACCCCGTCCTATGAGACAAAACCACATTATTTTTTAAAAGACGAATATATATGTGCATGTTCTGCTGTTTGCTTTTGAATCACCCATTGCTGCTGCTTGATCACAAATTTGAGTTATGGAGACAATCTTCCAGGCCCTGCTGGTAATTAATCGCTGTAACTTGTGTGTGTCTTTGTGAATCCAGCAGTGTGGCTGCAGATAAACAACTAATTAGCACTTTTATACAAGTGAAATGGATTTCCAATTACTGCTCTCTCCCCCCTCCCCCCTCTTCTTCACATGCATTTTTCTTAGGCATTAGGGATGCCTCACGGCTTACCAAACCAGATAGTCTTGTCTTTCTCCCTTTCTCTCTCCACCATTCAGCAAGGGTTTAATCCAAGCCAGGCTGCTGAGCTGCTGTGCCTGCCCTCATGCTGCTGGGCTGGTGGGAGAAGCCTTCTGAAGGAAAGAATGAACTTTTTAGGTAAAACAAGAAAACATAAAAAGCATTTGGGCAAGAATAATGGTAATAGTTTATAATCTGATGTAGCACTGCCAGAGACCTGTACTGGGAAGAGGCTCTAGAATTATCCCAGGTCCCTAGATTAGCTCAGGACTAAAGGGAAAAAAATGTGACCAGCAGTATGTAGTGTATATGGGCACGAACTAGGAAATCCAGAGGAATCTGTAACACAGTGTATTACAAGCAGCATAGAGGTGCAAACTAGTCCTGTGACCTGCTTATCTGCAGAAAGCTGGGACTGGATCCAGCTACTTTGATCCTCCGAGAAAGGAGGGAATGCAGCATCATGTACAGCTAATTTGGTAGAGTTCAGCTAGAGTACAGCTCCAGCCCTAACAGGGGCCAGATGGCATGACCCCGTGCTGTGCTGCCTGCCTGCCCACAGCACAGCACTTCCCTTTGATGGACAACTGCCTTTCCACCACGTGGGATTCTGTCTTCAGAGCTGCTTTAAGAAAAAAATAAATGCCTTGCACGTCTTTTGCTTCAAAGAGGGACCCACCTCTTGAGCACAGTAGTCCTCTATTTCCACCAATGTGTTTGGAAACCTTTACAGCATTCCACCAGAGCCAGTGCAACTTTGACGCTTAATTTCTCAGAGGCAGAGCAAGTATGGAACATATTACCTTGCTGGGAAAATTCTGACTTGGATTACTGCTTTGGCACTTTCCAAGTGGACTTCTCACTCTGTATCCCAAAGTGTCTCACAGGGTAATAAATTACACTATCCGCAACCAGTATGACCTCAGTAAGATCCACCTATGGCCAAGAATAGCTGCATGTTACTACCAGTTAATTAGTGGTGTCATTCATTAACTGAGGAAGTGGGAGCCAGGAAGCAACCCTTTACCCTTTATGGCTGGTGTGACAGCATGGCACAGAAGCCATCTAACCAGTCACCATCAGCTGGCTGAAGGGAGGTTAGATACCGACAAGGGGTTTGTCCTGTGGCCCATGGGAGGGGTGTGGCGCACACAGAGTCACCCTTGCATGCACATCCCATGAATGGTTGCATTTGGGGTTGTCATCTCACCTTCCTGCAAGCAAGGCCTGAGCTGCTATTGCCTTAAGCTGTGCACTGCTCTGACCTTAAACCTTAACCCTGTGTAATCTGATGGGGGTGGCTTCCCAATCCTGCAGGCTGGCACCCTCTAAATTCAGGGTAAAATTCGATCCTCTGATGTACAGAGGCTGGTGTATCTCATCACGCCCAGCCCACTGATATAGCATTAGGGGAACCCAGTTAGGCTGCTTGCTGCTTCTCTGTGGCCATCCAAGGAGCCTTTTTAGGAATAAGCCCATATTTTGATGTGGAGTGAAAAAGGCATCTCTATTTCTGCACCCTGATGTGGTTAGTGCCCAACTTTGATTCTTGCAAGCCCAAGTGTTAAACTGAGGCACAAGCCAATGGAGAGCTGGAGGAGCAGAACGCAGCTTCTTGTGCTCCAGAGGCAAAAGTCCACACTGCCCACACTGGTGTGGATACTGCTGGCAGCATGCAGAGAGGCTGATGATGCTCACAGTCCCTGACAAGGGCACAACCAGTGCCCAGCCCTGCCCTTCTCACTGAAGGCATTCTTCCCCTGCAAACTGAGCTGGAGGTGGGGCGTTAGGAGGATTTTGATCCATATGAAAGGCAGGCAGAGAGCACTTCAGAGATGTGTATGAGCCTGAATGCATCTGTAGTCTCAAGATCTCACAGATATGCAGATGTGCTATGATGGGCTTCTCCCTGGAATGTTGGCATTCTTGGTTTTTCTGCTCCTTCACAGACACCTCTCTGACGGCCTACAGAGCTCTTTGGTATCACTTGTTATTCCATTCGGAGTTTATCCACCTCTCTTAACTCCCTTTACTCTGTCAGCAACCTTCCTCACCCTCCCACAGGCAGCAGACACCCAGTTCCGCACTAGAACTTTTTTTTTAACATATGAAAAATGCCTTCTTGCTTTCCCCTCTCCTCCTCTGCTTTGCTCCACACCACATATTCTGGAAGTCACCTTCAGACCACACTGGAGTGTTACCTCTATTGCCCAGGGCTAGGATCGTGTTACAGCTTTCCTATTCTCACTGAAGATGTGTGCTCTGATTTGAACTTCGCTAAAGTTCATGGATGTTTGGAATCTGGACTTCTGGCTTGGACCCCTCTCAGTGCCTCGTGTCAGCATCTAGGAGTTGACAAAAGTTGTTTGCAGCTGAGGCAGCCAGGTCTGCAAGATGCAAGTGACCAGGAATAAAAGAAAGAAACCCTAGCCCTCAAGTTAAAACTGGCCCCATGAGCAATTGCCTGGCCTCTGGAAACACTCCAACGTCTTTCTTCCCACACAAGCCGCAGGTCAGGCAGTGCTCACCTGGCTACTGGAAATCTCAACAAGCAGGAAGATTCCAGGAGTCTAGGGTCACACACCCTGGCCTGGATGGCACACACCTTCATATTCCTGCTTTCCCTTCAAGGGACTGGGCTAGGAGACGGTGATGGAGAAGATCCTTGCAGATAGATAACCCCGTTTGGCACATGGCTGCTTTCCCTTTGCAATGGCTTTGGGGGAGAAGAGGTGATGGACAGAGCAAGTGTTTTTTGCTTTTTATTTATTTTACTGGAGTAGGCTTGGCCAGCTTACCTTTGCCTCCATAACTGGACTCAATGTGCAAAGGGCGGTGGGGGGAAGATGAGACTTGTTTCAAAGCCCTTATCAAGGTGCAGGCTGTGCTCCTCTCCTGGCACCCCATCTCAGCAGCGTGGCACCCGTGGGGTTATGCCTGCTGCTGCTGGGGCATGTGAGGGAGGCATTCCAAGCCTGTGCTCTCCACATACCCTCAACTGCCTCTCAGGGAGGGGATCTTACAGCACCGGCCAGGTGTCTGTGCAAGCCCAGAGGAGCCTGCCCACTGTCAAAACAAACAGGGCTGTCATATTCTCTTCTTCTGCCTACAGGAACCGAAAATTTCCTTCCTGCCCTTTCCTCCTGGCAGAAAATAGGCAGCTGAGAGACAGGCCAGAGAGGCCAGGGAGGACCAGTGGTCCCCACACTCCCGGGATAGGAGGGAGCTGTTGCAGCCCAGGCTATTTTTAACCTGTTTTTGTTGCACACTGGCAGTCGTGTCTCTCATTGCTTTCTTCCTTCTCTGTGTCTCTGTGTGTCTTTGCAGCTCCTTCCTGCTACCGTGAGATGTGTGAACTATATATGGCCTGGGAAATCTGCACCAGGCAGTATTTTTAAATCAGGCCTCCTCTTTGCAGGCTGCTGTGACGCAGTTCATCCGACTTTGCGAGTTTCTCGTGGGAATGCAGGGTGCCCAGCAGCAGCCTGCGATACTTGGCTGTTTGGTTTTCGGCCTGCACGATGCAACCCCTGGGGCCCAGGCTAACATCTCAAGACTTGGGAAGCAGCAGACCTTGTGTGTGTGCAGGGGAGGGGTCGAGCCTGGCTGTCATCACAGTGCAGCTTTCTGGATGTCAGCTGCAGGTCTCCGAAGTGAGGTGACTTTTCCAGCTGGCCAAGTGTTGCCATCGAATCTAGGGGCGTGGGCACAGGGATGATCTCCCTAGGTACCTGCCCTCCTGTAGAGCACGTGTCTCTCTTCAAAATCCCTGTTCATACACTCTGTGGAAATGGTATGGATTTTGTAATATTTGGAACAGGTTTACAGTAATGAAACCCTGGAAAATAGACATCCAGTGAAGAAAAGACTGAATAAAAATACATGAAGAAATATTTGGGAGGAAATCATTTGACCTGCTTCACATGCCCAATAAACCTTTGTTCTTGCCTCTTCTTCCACAGCTAGAATTCTATCTGAGTGAAAAGGTGCTGCTGAAGACAGAAAGTTTCCTTATGAGGTTTTTTTTTCTCTTTGCCACTTTTAACTTCTCTTTTATATTCAACAGAGGAAAAGTAAAAAGTTAGTTTGAGACACTGTGCTGGAAACATTCTGTCCAAAAACATCCTTTCAGTGTTTTCACTGTGAGAAAAGGCAGGAGCCACTTGTGTTGTCTACAGCATGAACATACATTTTTCTCATGGTGCTAGTTTTTTACCAAAAATCTTGCAGAAGATAAAAAATATATTTTAGTCACTCAGAACCTTGTAGATTAAAGATTCGCTTAATCAGATTTTCTTATGTGGGAAAGTGGTTTGTTTCTTCTTCTTTTAATATTTATGATGCATATAGACTTAAATTAAATAACCACTATCTGAAGATTCTTGTATGTGACTCTACTGCTGTTGAAGAATGAATCATAGACCTGTATAGGTTGTAAAAGTCCTCTGAGATCATTGAGTCCAACCCTTAACCCAGCACTGCCAAGTCCACCACTAAATCATGTCCCTAAGTGCCACATCTACACGTCTTTTAAATATCTCCTGGGATGGTGACTCCACCTGTTCCCTGGGCAGCCCGTTCCAATGCTCAACAACTCCTTTGATGGAGAAATTTCTCCTAATATCCAATATAAACCTCCCCTGGTGCAACTTGAGGCCATTTCCTCTTGTAGTATTGCTCATTACCTGGGAGAAGAGGCTGACCCCTACCTGGCTACAGCCTCCTTTCAGGCAGTTGTAGGGAGCAGTAAGGTCTCCCCTGAGCCTCCTTTTCTCCAGGCTAAACACCCCCAGCTCCCTTAGCCACTCCTCACAGGAGTTGTGCTCCAGACCCTTCACTAGCTTCATTGCCCTTCTCTGGACACACTTCAGTGCCTCAGTGTCTTTCTAGTAATGATGGGTTGAAAACTGAACACAGGATTCAAGGTGCAGCCTCACCAGAGCTGAGGAACATGGGTATGGTCACTGCCCTGGTCCTTCTGGCCGCATTCTGATTTCTGATCCAAGCCAACCTTTCCTGCATCGCTGACTGGGCCACTTTGTCGTAGAAGGAGATCAGGTTGGTCAAGCAGGACCTGACTTTCACAAATCCGCCCTTTCACAAATCCGCCCTGACTGGGCCTGATCCCTGGCTGGCTTGCACATGCCACAGGATGGCACTCAATCTGGTCTGCTCCACGACCTTCCCTGGCACTCAGTTCAGGCTGACAGACCTGTAGCTCCCCAGATCCTCCTTCTAGCCCTTCTTAGAGATGGGCATCATTGATGAGCTTGCCTGCAAGCGTATAAGATATTTGCAAATATATTTGTGTTCCTGCATAAATACATACATTTATCTACTGTTGTTGTTTATATTCTTTTTCCTCAGTAAGAATCTGAACTCTAGCAGTGAGGAAGGTATGTCTTTGAGATGCAGTTGACTTTTATAGATTTCACTGTACTTTAGATCACGCCCATGTAATTTATTTTTTAAATGCCTAATTCTAGGTTCATGAAAATACCTGTAATTTGTGAAGATTATCCTTTCAGACTTTAAGGATTTACACAATTTATGAAATGCTGATCAGTGTTTATACAGTAATAATTTGACCTCTGCACCACTCTATTCAATTTATTTTAACTGCTAATAAGGCACAGTATTTCAGTTTGCCAAAAAGTGAATGATCACAGATATTATCAGAAAACCACAGGGTTTGGTATCATGACACTAGGCAGTATTATGGAGAAGACTAATTTCTCAGGCCCAACTGGACCAGTGTTCCAGTTCCTCTGTGCCAGGAAACTGTTTTTCATGCGTGGTTAACTTCTTGGCTTTATAAAAATTTAGGTAGAACAATGCCAATGATGTGAGTTTAGCAGGATTAAAAGAAAGCATGAGATATGTTTATCACTAATAGGTAAGGCAAAGGAGACAGATAAATCCTCATTACTCCACTGGTGATAACCCCATCCCCCCCAGGAATGATTTAGGAGCCCAGTGATATTTGTAAAGATGCACTCCTATTTAGTAAAGAAAATCTGGGATAAAATTCTGACAATGTGGAATATTAGATTAGGTGAAGCAAGGACTTTATCTTGCTTCGTGAGCTTTATTTTCCAAGTAGACGATTGCTTATGAAAACAGGGTTTATCTTAACATGGTATCATATCAAAACTTGGCTTTAATTGTCTTCTTTCTATCAGAAAAGGTCTTAGTTTAAGCCCACACATTATCTCCGGTTCAAAATGGTTTTATCATTCCAGAGATGTTTTCCAAAATGTTCCCATGACATGAAGTGGTCAGTGGACTTTTAATTCTGCAGATGCCAATTAGAATCCAAGGTCTAAGAGGAAGTTCATTTCTGGGCAGTGAGAGCACATTGTGGGTGGCCATAGACGCCACAAAGCCTATGACTTCAGCCACCTGAGAAATTAAATAATGAACCCTGACTGAGGAAGCTTGCGGGCATTACATCATTTACACATAAAAACAAGAAATAGATTTATAGGGCACATGGGTGGCTTTGAGCCACTCTAGAAGTCTCAGCTATAACCAACAGACCAATGCCTTTTAATACCATTCTTTGTAGAAAGGGATCCCACAAACCTACTCCTCTACTTCGGGTTTCTGTTTCTCAGTTGTTGCTACAGATTGACTGTGACTCTCAGATGAGTTGCCTAAGCTGCAGCTGTACAGGGTGTGCTTTGCACTGAAGGAATAGGACGTGTGCCAGGTGTTTTTCCAAGCCAGTGTAGCCCTAGAGAGATGCTGCAATTTTAATGGGGATTGGGGATCAATTTAAGGGGTTTCTAGAGATCTGATGTGTTTGAAATATTTTATTATGGTGGTACTGACTACTCAGAAGTGGGAATGGTGTTGTTCTGTTTCCGAAATTATCCTAAAGGGTTACTATCTGAAAAACAGTTATTTGGAAAAAAAAATTGTTGCCTAATACAAAAGCTGGAGAACTAATAGCTTACAGTAGTAGCTAAGCAGCAACAGAACTGCAGCCAGTGGTGTCAGAGGGCATAGCTCTGGTGGTCTTTGTTGGGAATGGAGAGAGGAGGTCTTAAAAGTGGCTTTAAAGGAAGGAGGAACCACAGGAAGGATTGAATGATTTTGCAAAGGGAAGGGCAGTGAGGCTGATCAGCCATGGGAATAGCTGCTGGCAAAATGAGAAGGCACACAGGAGGCAATCGTTACTCCTTGGAGTGTGGGCCTCCATGTACACAAAGACAACTATAGGGTCTTTCTGAGTGTCATCAATCCCTATTGCTTGAGGCTCTGAAACTCCTCCCTCACCCCAAAACACACCCATCACCTCAGGGAGCGAGCTGGACCACAACCAGCTCAAATCCCTGAAAAAGCACCCTCTGCACACTGACCCTGGGCAGTCTTGCTGAAAGCATCTCTGAGATTTCTTTAATTAAAACTTTGATTCGTGCTCAAGCAAGAGAAAACAAACATTGTCCGGTTCCAGTGTTCAGATTCCTCAATGGAAGCCAGATGTCACAGCTGGTTCCTACAACTGCTCTCGGCGTGGCAGCGTGACCTCCTGCCGCACGCCACACAAGGGCAGCAGGCAGGGACGACCCCAGTAGCTGCTCCAGTGTGTCTTGCTCTCATATTTAGTCTCAAAATATGTGTCCTGGACTTTATATGCTCACTTTTCTCTCTCCTTTCTTTTCTCTTTTCTCCTCGTTCTTCCCTCCCACCTGGAGGCTTGGCACGCAGCGCACTATCTGAGTAGCAAAATGAAGGAAAAAGAAGAAAGAAAAAGAAAGCAAGAAAGAACACAGGCCTACGTCTCTTTGTTTGTTTCTAAGGCAACAGGTAGGAGCTGCAGAGCACTGGCACTCTCCCAGCCGCACGCCTGCGGTGCCGGGGCTGCTCAGTGCCCCACAGGGACTGGTGGGAGGCTGTCTGTCTGTCTGTCTGTCAGCACGGGCACTGGGGAAATGGTGTGAAACAAATAAGCCTCGCTTGCACTCCTGTGTCAGCTCTTCGTGCAGGGCTGCTGCTGTGGCTGCCCCATCCTCGGCTCCCCTTGCCGGGTGACTGGAGACCGATGAGCAGGCAGGCAGGTGAAAAACATGATCTCAGGTGGCCTCAGATGACAGCCTAAAAGCTGAGACACATTTAAAACAACAGAGCTAGAAATAAATTACTTCCTCCTCCCAGGGTTACAGCCAGGTCATGCAGGAAGGAGGACAGGATTATCACTTCAGGAAAGAGATGTATTTGGCAGTTACAAATTTTACTGAAATAGATGAAAGGGAAGGCTTTTTCATCTGTTTTCTTTCCTTTGGTCTCTGGACTTCCTTCACCTGCCTCCATCCATCGCAAGCAATCATCATGGGACAGCACATGAAGCTGGGGTCACAGTCCAGAAAGGGCAGGAGGACACTCAGGTCAAAATGAGTCAAAGATGAGCAATGCTGAACTCAGATGAGCTGTGTGGGCACTGCTGAAAGCCATCCTGGAGACTCTCCAGAGCCTTGTGGGTGCAGTTAGGGGCATGGGCTAAAGCAGAAAGAGTCTTGAGGAGGGGTGGGATGATAGCAGCCTGCAGGAGTAACATGGACAAAAAATCAGTGGCTAGCAGTAATGCTTTTCTGGCCTTTCCACTAGGTTAGGGCTTAGGAAGCATTTTCATACCAATAGGTTACTTTGAGCTAGACTACTGGAAAATGTAGAAACATGGCAGAGGAAGACAGAAGTTGTGATCAAAATGTGACAGATGTGTCTGAGACAAGAGGAGATTTAGCAGAGGCAGGCTATGAGGGCTTGGCTCCTTCCCTGTCTTCCCTTTTACTGGTCGGGGGGACATGCTCCTGCACCATGTGATGTGGGCCCCAACTCTGTAGACTGAGGATGGCATTGTGGTCTGTCTCACTGCTTATGACTTTGAAGCTCCAACCCTGAGTTTCCCTGAATGTTTTTGAAGGCTACATTTAACTTACTTGGAAATGTTTCATCGAGCTGACCTGTCTCCATTTGCTCAAAAATATCGAGCATTCAAGTTTCCATTGCCTTTGAAACTAGTAAGACTTGCAGAAAGCGCTGCAGGGTTTATTTCTGAGGTTTTCTGAAATATCAAGCAGCAGACCTGTCTTTTTAGCTGTTGAACCAAATTTCAGAAAAAGCCCAGGGAGTATTCTGGATACTTTTTAACAATAAATGTAACTTCCTCTGACTTCAGTTAATATCAGCTGAACCACTGGTGCCTAAAAAACCCCTATGTTGTTTGTAGGATCCACAGAGAGTGCAGGAATAATATGTCCAGCAATGAATAGTTGCACTTGCTGGGTAATCTATGACAAAAGAAAGTATGCCAGAGTTCAAGATGCCAGTCTCTGTACTTTCAGAAATGACAATAGGAGGCAGGTATGTTGCAAAGCTAAAATTGTTGTCAGAGAAATCCAGAGTAACCCTGTTGAAAAGAATGACAGTATTTCTTTCCTAGATTACGATGATTAAATTTAAATATGGGGGTAATAAATCAACCCTTGCTCAGTCTAGTTGATCCTTCCATATGTAGTAATGACTTTTCCAGGCAGAATGCATCGGGTATTGGCAATGAATAGTGGGCTGTACATTCCCTACATCTGTATCTGTGTGTTGCTGTGGCTGGGTGTCTGGAAGGTGTGAAGCATGTGTGTGAATGCAGCAGAGGGTGTTCAGTGAAAGAAGTGGCAATAGCAGCAAGAAACAGAAATTGCTTCTCTGTGATGGTGGCAGGGATTCACCGGCGTAGCTGCACGTACCTCCTGTTCTAAGAATTGTCTGTCATGTACATCACATCCAGGCTAGATTAAAAAGATGGCTTTGCAGCTGTCTACCTAAATAACCTCAAGTGAATAAACAAAACCCCCAGGATTTCTTACTACACCTACTTACCATTTTTGATTCCTGTAGGATGGTTAATAAGTAATTTTTGGAGCAGTAAAATTTTGCTTGCTTTAGAAAATTTTTCTTCTCTTCGAAAAGTAATGCCTTCTGTTTCTAAATTAACACTAAAAAGACATGCTTAAAAAGGCATTTTGAAGCCTTCTCAGTTACCTGTTAATTAAAAAATTCCAAGCAAGTACACAAACTGACTTAATTTGAGCTCCAGGCAGGGTTTAGGAAGCATCTTGGAAAAAATCATAGTCTAGAACTTCCATTTATTGGTATGTTAATGTAAAGTGTTTTGAGTTGGGTTTTTTGTGGTTGGTTCTTTTTAACATTTGGACGTTAATGTGTCCCAGATCTGTTGTACCTCATCTTTATTTATATCCAAGTCTTTTTTTTCTGTACATCTTTTATTTTGTACTGTGTCTTCTTTTGAAAGAAGAATGATAAAAGAGAAAATTGAATCATACCAAAAAATGTGTCTTTCAGCTTGTCAGAGGTAAAGAACTGTAGCTTTTATTTTACTATAGAGAGCATGATTACCTCAAAAGCCACTTTATTTTACAGCACCAAGCTTTCTTATATTCTTTATCTCTCTGTTTTTCACTTTCTGTTACAGGATTTTTTCAGGATTTCCCATTCTATAAAAAATCTGCATATTGCAGACAAGTAATTGCCTACTAATGAAAAAGATATCAAGATTATATTTTCACTTACAAATATTTTTGGGACAGATGTGATGAGTTATTATAGCATCATAACAGTGGGGAGATGTGATGTTTCACATGGTAAGAGATAACCAAAACCATGCTATTTGCCCTAAACAATGCACACTAACGACACATGGAGAATCCCTGTGATTACAGCTCACTCACGGTTCAGGCAAAGAGGAATTCAGATCTGTGCCATCCCACACTTGAGAGACTCCAGCCTGAGCTGAGCAGCATGGAGTTTGTATTTTCCATGGCAGGAGGGGACGTGGTAACTGCCCGTATGACACCAAACTCAGGAAATGTTGAAGCGTGTCCCAGGTGAAGCATTTGAATAATCACATTGCATGTCAAACGTTCATGTGGAACTGTCTGGCTCATAAGATTTGGTGTTTGGCCAAATGCATAAATTAAAAATAACTTCTCCTGGCTCTCCTAAAGGCACCAGGACTTTTCTATCAAAGGAAATATTATTTGTATATCACATAGCCTTTGATTTCCCAGAAGGTCTGTACCCAGACATGCTGGTTCAAAATGCGGCTTCTTTTTCACAAACACGGAGATACTGGAGAGCTGCTTATGCATTCACTGTGCAAGCACCACTGCATTTAGGTCAGTGCCTTCACAATAATTGTAATGGAAAAAGACTATTCTCCAAGGTCTGGGGAGAACAATTGCTTTCTAACACAATTCCCCCTGCAAAGGCAGTTGGAGTGAAAATCTTTCTGCTGGTCTTTTCACACCAACTAGGGGTGCTCAAAATTCTGCAAGAGCAGCCCAGGAGGGGTTTGTAGCATCTCTGCTGCTTTGAGGGTTGGCATCAGGGTTAGTGATGAGGACCTTTTGGCAATACACAGCTTAAGCACCATTACTGATAGTGCTAGTTGTGGTTCTGTGGAGACCCTATGGCCAGCATGAGGGTTACTCCCCTAGGGATGCTTCAGCTAAGGCAGGGAACCCTTCTGGTTCCATGGCAAACATGCCCAGAAGACTAATTCTTGTTTTTTCCTGGAGAAGACAAGGCGTCAGAGGCACAGTGCAGGGCAGCACATGTAGAAATGCATCTCAAGAACATCATTCACCTGAAAACTGAGTGGCCTTTAGAGCAAAATGAGTGCCTCTGACAGGAAACTTGCCGGCAAGTACCTGAACAAGCAGTCTGCTCCCATGCCAGTTTCTGGCAGAATGACAGCCCCTTCCTCCTGCCCCCTGCACATCCTGCTTTAGGTAAAATAACTGTAGACATTAAACTCTTGTAGGAGTTAAAAAAAATTCCATATCCTGAAAGATGTGTCATTATCTGATGCTGGCACCACGGAATTGTAGCTATGACTAATGCAGCAGCAGTATTTCCTTTTTTCCCCTTTCTTGCCCTTGGGGTTCCACCTGAAATGAAGGGAGCACCTCTGTGAACTAAAGCCCACTTCTGTTTATTACCAGCTGAGCTTTCTCTGAAGAGACAGGAGGAAGGCAAAACGTCAGCTAGAACTGTACATATTACAGGGATTTTCAGAAACTTTAATGGCAGTTGCTTGATTTATAAACTACATCCCATTGCCAGCTTATAAATTATCAACATTATTGTACCTCTCCTTTCAACATTGCCCATACTCTTTGGCTGCTGAAGAAGAAGATGGAAAAATAGGAGGAGGCACAAACACCACTTTCCGGGATCGGTTATTATGTTCTCAGGATTTTGTGCCCAGTAGCTTTCTAGTCAGTGAGGCATTGAAATGCTGAGCTTTCAAGCCAGTAAATGGCAAAAATAATCTGCTGGTCCTCTCAGCACGGGAAGAAATCTGTTCATCTGGACTGTTTCTACATATGCTGTCAGGCAGAGAAAGATGTCCACCATTTGTCACCTCCTCCTTTGGCTTCTGAGGCGACTCCACATAATTCACTGAGTGTGCATGGATGTTGCTGGCACACACAGCAGTGTGGGCAGCGGGGAAGAAGGCAGGCACTACCAGAGGGAGCAGAGCATAAGGAGAGCACAGTTTAGCACCCTCCCACATATGTGTATGCACACACACATATACACTCACATCGTGAAATATGAGAAAGAAGGGAGAAACTGGGGAGCAGTGAAATGTAGCGGGTGTCCAGGGAGAAGGGGCTCGACTGTTGTGGCTTCTTTTCAACCGCAAGGATTTAATGCAACATTAATCTGTGATGGTCTTGACATCCCTGATCACAGTCTTCTGATTTCATCAGAGTCGGCATTTCCAGCACAAACGTCTTTTTTTTTGTGGGAGCCTTGATTCCACAGGAAAAAAGAGACCCTACATCTCAGCTGGATACTGATTTTTATTCGCCAATTAATTAAAATAGAAAACTCTTTCCACCCTTGAATAATGTGAAAGCAAAGAATCTCAGGGATGTCTGAGGTTGTTTTTAATTCACTTAATTTCTGGCATTTAAGGGGAAACATAAAAGTCACCAACTTTAGTATATTTGAGAAGAGACATTATTTGAAAACAATTCAAAGATTTCAAGTGAATTATCAGCCAGGTGCCTGAGAATCAAATTCTTTGCTATTGATGACAGTGGCAAAGCTAGTTTGGCTCAACAGCAGTGGGCAGCAGTCTCTGCACATGGGCATAACCTGATATTGGCACTGTGATTACATCTCATTCCCCCAGTTTACCCTGAGCTGAATAGAGCCAACCTTTAACAAAAACCACCAGTGACCCCTGGGGCTCCCCTCTCACGTTGCCACGCAGCCCGTCTCCACCAGCAGTCAGGTTCAGCTGTCAAGGGTGTGTGTCAATGGAATTTGCACAAAGCATAAGTGCTCCAGCTTCAGAAGAGAAACTAGGATGCTTCTATGCTTGAAAACATGGGACAAGTGTGGCAGCATCTTTGCAGTTGCAAGGACACCAACCCAAAGTGTGACCAAATAATAGGCTTTTTAATTGTTTTCCAAAGCAACAGTGTAGTTCTGCAAGGTTGTCGTTGCTGTTGAAATAAACAGATCACTGGGGTCTAGTTTAGGAGTGGGCAAGGGGTGGATATGCTGAGCTGCTAGAGGAAGTGAGGGAGAATTGATCACTGTGATTTTGTCTACCCACAATATTTTTATCTGATGACTTTTCAGAAGGCGGTAAGGCAAGGGGGGCTGAGCTTGTGGAAGTGATTTTGGAGCTCACATCTTTACCAAGGGATATAATGCTCTTCTACCCTGTTGTTTTGGGATTTTTTTCATGTGACATGGCTGCATACTCTTGGGCAACCAAATATTTCTGCTGCATGTGAGAGCCAATAAGCAAAGTGACGCTTCTTGTCATCTCTTAACCAAAATACCACTAAGGGGGAAAATTACTGGGAATATTATGTGCTAATAACAAAATACTTATGCTTGTCTAAGCTGTAACGTCCTTCTTTTGTCCAAAACCTGTCAAATAAAGATAGTCCATCTGTCAATATGGTTGTCATGCATGGCTGACAGTGGGAGTCCAACTGGTGGAAAATGTGCTCTGTGCATGCTAAGTGGCAGCTCTGTATATGGTGAAAGTTTAGCTAAAAAGAGTCAGGGGAAAAAAATGCCCAAATACAAATTTATTATCCAAAAAACTGTATTTACTGTACAGTTTAAAGTCATTTTGGCATGGCTCTGTGAATAGGGTTCAAATCCACATGGAAAAAAGTTCAAGCAAGACAAAAAATAGTGACTTTAGAAAACACATTTGGAGTGTAAAGTCATTATTTCTCCCTTCAAGCTGTGGTTTCTCATGGCCTTCTGGAACAAACTAGTAACCTGAAAGCTGAAAAAAAATAATACACATACTTGCCACATGTATCTGAACACTTGGGGTAAGCTGTCCTTTGTGCCAAGATATTTTTTTCACATGTGCTGTATGAGAATTGATTGCCTTTGTGATTTTTATCCTAGCTGAAACAAATGCACATGTTGTTCTTATTTGTATGAATGGCTAATCCATTTTAATATGCTGTTTTGACACATGTACATGACTTTTGCAAGTTAATAGAGGTGATTCACATCTGTCATGCCTTCCCTTCTGTACATTTTCCTCTATACTGGCTTATATTAAATATAATGGGGAAATATATCCTTGTGCTGATGATATTGACATGAATTTTTTTAAGGCCTGATAGGCATCAACTTGGTACAGTACCAGTAACCCCAACCAGCTTCCCTTTTGGAATGACCCTCTGCAAAATCACCAGTGTATGAAATTCCTTTAGGCATTTTGTCTCTTTTCCTCAGCTTGCCCCAAAATGCCTTCTTACTGGAACACTCTGTGTAAGGGTTAGGATGAGGACAACATTTTGGTACAAGGAATAGTCAGGGAGATTTGTGGTGGCTCCTTGGTATTTTTTCTTGCCAAAAGGCAGGGGTCAATCACATAAAGTGGCAATGAGGAACAGTACTTTCCTGCTTTATTTGTACATGTCTAATCCATTTATCTGGATATTAGCTGTTATCTCTGAAAACAAACAGATGCCTCATCAAATCTCTCATAAGTTGGCCCATTAGTCATCAGAAAGAACCAAAGGAAAGAATTCATTTGGCCTCACCTTACACACCTAATTTTGGTGTCATTGCCAGATTCAAAGTAGGAGCCTGAAGTGGCAGCTGTAAATCATTGGCTGGAGGAGCAACTTTCATTCCACTGATTGTAAGTGGACGTCTATGGAGAGTCACTTGGGGCAAAACATGGGATTCCTCTCTAAAGAAGTCACCAGTTCTATTGAATTTAAACCCAAACTCCAAAACTTGCAATCAAGATGTTTAGGAGAAGAGGATAATCATTTGCTGTAACAGATTGGAGAACATCAAAATAAGAATAATCAAACTCCAAACTTCGAGGAAGAAAAGTAAATCTCCTATGGAAACTGAGTATTTTCCTGATTATTTCCATCTGCACTACACCCTGACTATCTCATGCAATTTTAACCGATTAGCAGAGAGGAAGAAAATAATTTTGCAGAAATATTTTGCTGCACTCATGCAACAAGTACATTCCGGTTCACAGTCACTTTGTATGTAAGAGCCAGGTCCTTTTACAGTATGGGTATGAAAAGAATTATCTAAACAGGGGCTGTGTACATTGTAGCTGCCAAGGTGCTGACCACATGAATACCCTGTGACATAGATTTGGCAAGAATGAGATTAACCTCGTTAACTTGGCCAAATTCCAGAATAAGTAACAGAAGTTGGATAACCTCATGTTCTCTCAATTTTAGCAGGAGATACTGAGCATGATGCTGCTGCTTTATATTTTAGGTGGTTGTTCTCTTTATACAGGGGGGACGTAGACTTGCCCTCTTGTCATCACATTTACCCTGGCACTCCAGAAGTAGAAATGACAATTAATCATACCAGGCAATCACACCTTTGCTTGGGTCTTCTAACTCTTTCCTGGTGCTGCTTAATAGCTGCTTCCTCTCAGTCAGATGAAGGGAATATCCCCATACCCTCAGCAGGTTTCAATCTGTAATACTTTCTATTGACTTCAGTGAATTGTCTGCTGAAAGGGTCTCAGAAAAAGTTTGTCCCAGGACCATTAAGTCAGAGAAGCAAAGTGGAGTGTACTGAAACTTACAACTTTACAATACACACTAGTTGGTCAGGAGTCTCCATTTAGATTTTCCTTGGTTCTGTTGGGAAGCACATGGCATTCTATCTTCTCATTGCAGGGTGTGTCCTGAAGCAAAGAAATAATGTCAAAAAGAGCTAAGTAGCTGTGACTAACAATAAGGGACTGCTATTGTCATGGTAGAAAGCCCTAGATGTCCACAAGAGCGATCTGGGGTCCTTTAGGCAAAAGGTCTGTTCCCAATGTACACCCTACCCATGGCCTTTGTGCAGGCAAAGACTTCATGCTCACAGCACATGCTACTGACACCGTTAGCTGCTTTAAGAGAGCAGCTGGATAAAGGGAGCTGGGCATGAACAAGAGAGACTCTGCGTTGGTCTCTGATTAGAATCAGTACTTGAGACAATGCTGGTCTTGCAGAGAAGGCATTGGCACGGAGTTAGGATTCCTGGGAGATGGAAATGACTTTTTCTCCCAGGGCTAACACTCCCATTAACTGGAGACATGAGACTACCCCCCTTTGCTACAAATTTAACTTGATATCAGACTCTTTACTCAAGTTTTCTTGATTCAGGCCGTGTGACAGGCAGCAAAACACTGGCCAAACATCAAGCAATGGGTATAGCACCCTGCAGCTAAGACCCAGAACTCCCTAGTTGATGTCTCTATACAAAAATACTTCTAAGATATAGTATCATATGTTTGCTAAAAAGCTATGTAAATGTCTGCACACGTTTTAGATGTGTATGTAGTAACCCCTACACTGCAAGAATAGCTGACTACCAAAAAATCCCCATCATTGCTGTTGAAGCTCTTCCTGCTTGCAGGTGTTTCCAGCTAAAGTTACAGGTCTCTTTGGGCTAGCTAGGTTGTAGACCACTTGCTGTCGTTGACCTGTCAACATCAACAGTACTTACATTATTCAGCATCTTTGCTTAATGCAGAGTTGATAGCAGCTGACGGGTTCCCTGCTGGAAGCCATGTACCATTTTCCTGAGCAGGAAAGCCCCAGGTTATGTCCCAGCTGGTGTGAGCTGGGGGGTTGTGTGTAAACAAACCCTAGATTAAAACCCAAAGCTCTGCTATTTGAAACCCAAGTTGCCGTTTCATGCAGAGTTCGAGCATAGCACGGGGCAGCCTCATTGTGCCTGGCATCGGCCGCTGCTCTCTGTAGGTCCCTGTGCCCCAGGGGAAGAGCACTCATCTCGGGGCAGGTCAGCAGTGGTTCTGCTGCCTCCTCCTGCTAAATACTCCTGCAGGAAAGCACAGCGCTCCCGCCAAGCCTCCCACACAAACCTTGCACCCGAACCTGAGCACGCTGGCGGTGAGCCCGCACCTAGGGGAGCTCTACAACACGGCTGCTTTGTGCTGATGGGTGCTCTGGGATCAGCAGCTGGGAAAGCTGGGCAAAACTCAGTAAGCTGGAATCGTGCGAGAGTCACTGTTCTGAATGGTTCAGTTAAGCTTCACGTTGACAGGGAACTTTTTTTAATATTATGACTAAGAAGTACAGTGGTACAAGTTTACATAACAAAGTGAGAGAAAAAAAGGGAGTTCAGTTTTAGCATTAATGATCATGTGTCACAATTTAGCATGAAACTTTCCTAAACTCCCTCTGACATGAAACTAGGTATTGCAAAATAATCTCTATTTTAAATGCAGGTTTTAGAAACTTGGAAATGGCTCTAAACCAGTATGTTATAGAGTATGTTATAGGCTTGCAGTAAAAAGCTTCTGGCATTACTGTAGGCATTTCTTAATATTGCTTCAGTCTACAGTCAGTCAAGGCTTTCATTGATATCAGTGGGAATTTTCCTGAGAAATAATTTTGCAAAGCCTGTAAAGGCTGTTTTATGTGATTCATTTTTAATTACACCCTCCCCCGAAAAAATCTGTTAATTTCATCTTTGCTTCCATGCACCCTTAGTACTTCTCAATGCTGCTTAAACAGGGATCTAGATGAAAGTGCTTTGTGGAATATGGCTTTTGTTAGAGTTAGTGGAGCTGTTAAAATTCCATTCTTTCAGTTTTAAAAATTACATTTCTTTGCAGACTAATACAAAGTACAGATACACACATGCAAGTACGTGGAAAAAAAAATGAAACAAACCCCCAAAACTCAAACCAAAAAGCAAGGCAGGGAAAATTAACTGGATTGTAGATTTGAAAAATGCCATAGAGCCCTGCCAGTTAATGTCCATTTAATTTCCCATCTATTTTCATTCATGTATTTTATTTGTTGTTCAGGCTCTGTCCACTTATTCTATTTAATTAAATAGAATATTTTCTTCCAAAATCTCCCATGTGCCAAAAACTAATGAAAGCCAAAGTTTTCTCAGATATGCACAAAAAGACCCCATTTTCAATGGAACAAATTCACCTTCTGTTGGAAAGCCATTATAGCAGGCTTCCAGTACTTAAGGAGGCCTACAGGAAAGAAGGGAAGAGACTTTATCAGGGTGTGTAGTGGTGAGATGAGGAGCGATGTCTTTAATCTGAAAGAGGATGGATTTAGATTAGATATTAGGAAGAAATTCCTTCCTGTGAGGGCAGTGAGACACTGGCATGGGGTGCCCAGAGAAGCTGTGGATGCCCCATCCCTGAAGGGTTCAAGGCCGGGTTGGACATGGGGCTTTGAACAACCTGGTCTGGTGGAAGGAGTCCGTGCCCATGGCAGGAGAGGTGGAACAAGATGATCTTTCAAGCCAAACCATTCTATGATTCCGTTAAATTACACTGCGCATAAATGGTGTGCTGCATTTATTGATGAAACAAATATCACACTTTCCCCAGATTTAGATACTCACTTTGTTACTCTTTAATTCATGCAATTCTTGCAGCCATTGAAAACCTCAGCAGACTGCTGTGACGTATCTGCTGCGTTATTTTCTTCTTAACTGTGAAATTATGTTTATTTCTCATGCATAATTTCTTGATGTGAAAAGGCAACTCCAAGTGTTGAGGATCCCACTGAGGCTTCTCCTCTTAACACTGAGCTGTCCAACCTTCCTCAGCCTCTATTCCGAAGTTCTATACTACAGCCCGCAGCCGGTTTGGTGCCCTTTGCTGGACCAGCTGCAGGGTGTTCCTGTCTTTCATGTAAAGGGGAGCCTGGAACCGGACCCAGCACTCCTCAGTGCTGAGCAGAGGTAAAGGATCACCTCCCTTGACCTGCAGGTGATGCTGCCTAAAGCAGTTCTGCATGAGGACAGTACCTACCTGGGCAACTATAGAAGGCAAAGAATCTTTTGTACTGTTTGCAACACAGCTGAAATAACTCAGGAAGGGCAGAAAAGGTAAAGATGAAAGATGACTTCAACAACAAGACAGGGCAGGATTTCTGGAAAAAGATGCAAAAATGCATTTTCATAAAAAATGCATGTGGAATACAGCCACTTCAGAAAAAGAGTAGTGAGATATAAGAGGGATGCTGTGATAAGACTGAGGCATACTGATTTTATTCTGATTTGACATGGTATTACCAGGAAATGGAGGAGTGATACTGTAAGGAAACTGGGATCACAGTCACTACAGCTGCAAAATTTGCAAATGTTTACATGGAAAATAAAGGCCAGCATCTGAGGGAGCAAATTCAAAGAAAAAATGTATAAAGTAAACCTGACAAATCAAGAAACAAGAAACGTATATTTTCTACATGCAAACAAGAAACATGCACGTCTTTCCTTGTGAGTTTTACATGGATGTATCAGAATTTTTTTCTGCTTCTTTCTTGCTTTCAGATAAAAACATCTTCTGGGTCATCCCATTCAACTGTTTATGGAGTGATTACACTAGAGAGATGTTCATAATTAAATAGACACAGTTAATTAAAATCATCTTTCTCAAATTGCTGAGACTTTACTTAGAGAAACCTTACAATATTTATCCTCCATTCATGCAGGAAAATCTTCAAATCTTCAGGAATAATAATATAATAATGTGAAAAATGGGCATATGCAAGCAAATGTATTTAACAAACATTTTAATGTTGAGTTATTTTCTCTGTTTGCCTCAGACTACACAGAGTAAAAGTAGATGAAAAACCTCTTCATCTCACGACATAGTGATCACTTCCACAATTATCTCTCTGATGTCCTCCAAAAGAAGGCCAGATCCTATTTAGGCTTTATGTAACTGCAAATCAATTAGAGGTGTATTGGAGTTATTGAAATTGCTGGTAGAATCACCACACAAATTACAGAAGCTGAGAGTCCTCCGAGGACAGCTTGCCTACTGTCCATGAGATTTAACACTTTAACCTGCCTTCCATGTCCATTATTTGCCATTGCACCAGTATAAAAGCCTGTGGGATCACTGTGCTTACACATGTAAGGCCACTGAAAGAAGTAAGGGTAGAAATTATATAGCAAATGTCCCTTATGAGGACAAAGCTTCTGTAAAGGGAAGTGACTTGCCTGGGGTTAGGTAAAAAAAAAAAAAAGGCAGCCCAGCTTCACAGGTTGGGCCTCAGACACGTATTTCTCGCTGAAGCAGCTCCTCAGCATTGGTCTAGAGGCTCTCGCAGACTTTCTGATTCAACCAGTATGGTTACCCATAACAATTTCATTAAACTATTTCTGTGCAGTCTTTTGCTTGTTAGTCTTTCCCCTGGTAGAAGTCTGTATGTTCTGTGCTCCACTCCTAAAACAAACAACATGCAGATAAATATGGTGCAAAGCACTTACCACAACTGAAAAGTAAACTTCTAACCACAGTGAGGGAGAGGAAAAGAGACGGGTATTTTGTGGTCTCTGAAGGAAATTGAAATCTGCTTTTTGGTGGAGACATGCTTCAAAAGATGAAACCAACCAAATGGGGAAAATGTCTCTTTTTCTCGGGTATATGCGGAGCACATATTAATGGTTGCCAAAAGTTAAATGGGAAGCAGTATTGATATTATTGTCTGTTTGTTATTAAATAAAAATCATTCAAGCTTTGTTCTCTTCTCCAGTGGATTAAAGAAAGACATCACCCGGAATCAAATCTGATCAAGTTTCCTTTTAGCATATCATGCCTTGCTGCAATACGCTTCAGACAGTGGCTGCTGCAAAACATTTTGTTTAGTGCCTTGTTTATTATTGTTTTTCTAGTAGAAAANGGAAGGGAAGGGAAGGGAAAACTTATGAATAGTTTGTGTAGTTAATAAGTTTGTTTTTTAAATAAAAATTACTAGTATTTTCTAGACTAGTATTTGCATAAGCATGCAGAAAGTCACAGAATCACTGAATATGCTGAGTTGGAACCCACAAGGATCATCAAGTCCAATTCCTGGCCCCGCTTGTGCATCCNCATTTTGTTTAGTGCCTTGTTTATTATTGTTTTTCTAGTAGAAAAAGGGTCCCAAACGTATTTTTTTTCTAAAATTCCAATGGTCTCCTATATTTTAAAAGAAAACAGATGATAAAAGCTTCCCTTAAAATTTTATATCTTCTTTAAATGGCTTCGTAAGTAAATTGAAATTATTCTTTAAAAGGAAAGAAAGACAGAAGACAGGANATCATCAAGTCCAATTCCTGGCCCCGCTTGTGCATCCCCAGAAGCATTCTAAGAAAATAATTTATATATATTATTGAACCAGACATTTTCATGTCTCCACAGACTCTGGAATGATTCATGTCCTTTCCTAATGACAGTAATACAGTAGGCTTTTGACCACTAGTGAGCAGAGCTGGCTTGAGCTGGTGACCTGGAGATGAAATGTTTACTGCCAGTCTCCCGGGCAACCACCTCCCCCTACAGGCACCTTTCAATAAATCTGCCCTTCCTTGTTTTCAAAAGACACTTTGGAAACATGCCATTTGAATCTATTGAGACTACTTCCAAAAATCCTTTTGTTTAAGGCTTGTTTTTTTAAGTGCTTTGTGTAAGACAGGCAAACTTTTCTTTCCTTAAATTTTAAGTAACTTGCAGATTTTACATGGTTTTATTCCTTTCATTTCTCAATGTCTTATGCCGTAGCCTGTGGCATGGCAATTTGCTGGCAAGCATTCCCACATTAGACACTGCTTAGGCACACAAATCCCAGCTGTCATCTCTGCTCCTGGGAGGAACCAAAAACTCTACATGCTCCCTTCCAGCTTCCTCTCCCACATTGCCTTACACACCCCAGGTACCTCCACCTCTGCAAACTCCTTATTAAAACTGAATTCTAAAGTAAAAAAAGAATGATGGCATTATAAAATGGGTCCAGATCTAAACTACTAAGTACCATTTTAGATAAGGGAGTATGAGAGTAAATTACTCCACCATAGCCCAGCACACATATGCAGTACTACGGGTAAAAACAGAAAATAGTACCTGACACATAGCTGTGTTCTTGGAGATCAGCTTAAAATCTCCATGTTAAATATTCCCAGAAGGCAATGCCTGTTATTCCCGTTAGTTTCATTCAAAGACATGTCCATCTGTTTAAGAAACTATGATATAAAAACAATGGTTCCCATTCTCTATGCCTTACTCAGGCCTTTGTGAAACCAGTTACTGGAATTTTTGTCTGGGGCAAGGAATTCAAAACTGGGCAAAATAAATTCAAATTTAATATGATGAAACACTCAGAATGGAAGTTAATCTAGGGTTTTTTTCATTATTTTTGTTAACTTAAGTGCTAAGAGGATATGCCCCCCATACTGGTAAATGCTGTCTTGTAACCTTCACAATGGATAGTTTCTCTCTTTACATTTCCATATGTGAAGAGCAAATTATGTCACTCTGCCTTCAGATTTTACTAGTTTGTATCTTTTAAAGGCATGGATGAAATACTTAACTGGGCTGCAGACTCAGATAACTTGTGTTTTGAATTTCAGCTTCAATTTTAGTAAGTTTGTATTCTGTAGCAAATGTAACAAATTCATTTTATATGAGTGATCCAGTCACAGCTTTGTCTCTTGAATCTTCTGTTTCACAGATGTCTAAAACAGACCACTGTAACTCAGCATGTCTATGCCGAGGGCAGCAGTAATGCTCCTTCTGCCATGTGCGACGAGCTCATCCCTTGGTGAGGGGGATGAGACACTTCCCCTGTATGCTACAAACTTTGACTCCCATTGCATTTCCCTTGCCAGTTCAGGACCTGTGGTCTGGTCTCATCGTATCACTGCATCAGACTTACCCACAGCCACATCTCTGTATCTTAGTCAAGCTTGTCTGGGCCAATGCAGCTCATCAGCCACTCAGGTACGTGCCAGCTCCACGCTTAGAGGATTTGGGCTTGGCTGATGCCTGAAAATCCAAAAAATTTGTTTGACTTTCATTGCTAACAACCACCAGAGTGGGCTGTACAATCCTCCTCTCTGAGGAAGGCAGTGTCTCATTTTAACAGAGGGAAAGGAGAGAAAAGATCTCACTTTTCCCTCACATTCCTGGTGAGATGGATGCAGCCTCCCATGGGGGAGAGCAGAGAGGTTCTGTTCTCCTAAGCATCTTGGTAACCTGGTGCTCCTTCCTTGCAGCTGGAGGCAAAAATTGCTACCCAAGGACAGCCAAACTCAACAATTTACCAACCAAAGCTGTGAGCATTGTTGCTGTTAACAGGCAAGGGTTTGTACCCTATGGTGAGTAGGAACTCAGAGGCACCAAGGAGCAAGGGAACCAGGATGACTGAGGAGCAGGGAAAGGATGAGCTAGAGCAAATGATACTCGTTTTGTTGCCAGCAGACAGAGACCAGGGAGAGCATTTGGTAAATGGGAAATAATTCTGATGGTTTGATCCTCCTGGAAAACTCCATTTCCCTCTTTAGAAAGTGAGCAGTGATCACCACCAGCATTATTATATGCCAGGAACTTATGGCATGATAGCTACCTTTGTGGCTTCTTTCTGGCTCTCTTTGTGGCTTTCTTCCCCTGTAAGGGGAGCCATCAGCACAATAGGGGATCTACTACAATTTGGGTGCTGCACTTGAGAGGTTACAAGAGCCAGCAGTTCTCTGGAGCAGGTGGTTCTTAGAATATGAATTGGATTTCTTGTTTTTTGAATAAGCAAATTTGTGTGTTGAGTACCTAAGGCCTTTGATAATAAAGAATATTGAAAAGGAGATGTGTGGAATACAAGCAAACAAAAGTAGATAATAATTTTCGTCATTAACTGCATAAGGATCATTTCCATAGTTCCAGGTGACCAATTCATGAGCCAACTGCAACTCTTGATCAAGGTCCCATTTTGAATGAGATGTGTCAAACTTGGAGAAGAGGACTTTTGCTGATACAGTGAACTGTGAATGCTGCTAAAGGAGAGAGTAGGGGACAGAGAGCAAGGAGGCAATGGAGAGCCCTGAGCAGTGCTAAAGTGAAGATTTACAAGTTGTTGATCAAGAAAACAAAGAGTACTATGGGAAGAAACTTCCACAGGGAAAGTGTACAGAAATCTGAAACACTAAAGATGAATGGGTGGATTACAGGCAGTTTTTCAGCTTGACATGTCCATTTTCATATATGGCAACACACCCTGAGGAAAAAAACAAAGAAAGAAAATCAAGGAGAACATGACTTGCAGTTACTGGGAGTAATTTTTTAGCTACAGTGAGATGGCAGTAAAACAGCAACACAAAAACGATTTTAAAAAATGAAATGTCTTAAGCATAGCATTCCATGACAAAGAGCAGCAAAAAGTGCTGGGATGCCAGCTTTGAAGAAAAGCAATGGATTTTGCATTTGAGAGGAGAAGTAGGTATTTCATGGAACTGCTTGTGTATATCATGATCAGATGAGGAGTTGTGCAATGTAAAGAGCTTGCTCCAAGCCGGATTTAAGAGGCTGGGGCAATGGCTGTTGTCTGGGGTTGTTAGAAATCACGTACTTGATTGCTCAACAATGCAGTTGTAATTAGACGAGTAAAGACAACTCTATGGAACAAGAAAAAATTGAAGAGTTTTATTCTCCCCAATGGGATGGTGAAAACTGGTGAAGCAGAGCTTGCATTCCTTCTCACAGCACATTCGTATATGCTCTGTTACAGTCTGGGGCTGCAGAGACTTGAGGCATCCTCGCACACCCACCTGTGGTGGGTCTCAAAGATGGTGATGGAAAGGGAATAAACGATTTAATTTTGAATAACAGAGTTGGAATCAGTCACATTCACAAGGAATATTAGAAACTCCTCTGATCAGGCAACTCAGCAGGGATCTCTAAGCATGGAAGACAGCTGAAGGATTTTAAGTGAGATGCACTAGTGACAAACAAATTCTTTTCCACTTTTGCCTTTCTCTTTTTGAGCAGCATTACAATTGCTTCAGATTTTGCTAAGTACAGAACAGGTCTGATTTGCGAGGCTATTAGAAGAAATGAACTCCTAGCAAGAAAATGCACAATTTTTAAGAACCATCTTTGTGCTCAACCCTCAGAATTTAATAGGCAGTTTCCTTGGCTCCCAATTTAGTTGTTTCTAGCTGTGCAGTAAGCAGAGACACATAAGATTCCTCCTTTATGTGGGTCACTTTTGATATATTTTGGCAAGAAGACAAAGGATTGATAAGACAGTAGAAAACAGAAGTCGTAGGTTTAGGCAGAAGCTTGGGGAAAAAATGGCAGATAAATCTTTCTGTCCTAAATGGACAAATTTGGTCAGGGCCTCAAGAGTAATGCTAAAATATTTTCAAACAGGAGGAATAATTTTGTTCTTACCTTGTGTCCAGCCATGACATTTGTATATTAAAACTATAAAGTTCTGGCTGATTGTCTTGCTCTTCTATCCCCAAGCATTCTATAAGATGTCTGTGGATTTTTGTATGTAGCCTTTTGTGGGTGGTTGAATGTAAGACAACACCAGGCTCTTCCAGTTTGAAGTAGAGTATATTGGTTACCTATTAGTGCTTTCTCTCTACATTCAGTAGACATAGCAAGGTTCTGGTGGGTGGCCAAGATGGAAAAGGGTCTTTGATCCAGCACCGCATGTGCCATGGGTTTGCCAGAGAGGGGAGAAGGCTGCTGAGTAGCTTTGGAAAGAGCAGGCTGCTTCTAGAAACTTTGCATGTTTCCAGAAATGGATCCTAGAATCACGAAAGTATAGAGCTGCAAAGTACCACAGGGGATCATCTATGCTCTCCTTTTGCTCAGAGGATGGATGACATTTGCCAAGACAGTCTGAATAGGAGGTTTATCTTACCTTGTTTCAAAAATCTCCAATGAAGGAAGACTTCTAGTCACCCTAGGCTGTCTGTACCACTGTTTCAATGTTTCTTTAATAAGAATTGCTTTTTCCTAATACATAACTAAAATGCCCTTTACTTAATCTGATTTTTTCTTGTCCTAGGACTAGTGAACATAATGAACAATAAATTAATCTTTTTTGTAACTGTTTACACATTAGAAAACTGCCACCATGTCCTCCCTCATTTTCATCCCTTCTAGACTAAACAAACTCACTTCCTCTGACCCTTCTCATCAGTCAAATTTCCCTACCCTCAGCTCCTTCTTCCTTCTATTCTTCTTAGTACATTCTTCACATGGGGTAGTGTCCTGGGATCCCAAGGTCGCTTAATTTCCCTAGGTAAGGTTTGGACTTCTTCTCTTCAGAGGAAGAGGAGACAATAACCTCCTACATTTTACAAATGAAAGTTCTGAAGCGGCACTCCAGAAGTCTTCCTTCTTTTCTGTTACACTGTTCATCCACAAGAACTGAAAATAAAATGTAGGTGGGAATTCCAAGGTCCTCCTTCACTTTGCAGATTGATGTAAGGGTCTTGGTGAACTCTCCTCAAATTGGGCTGTAACTTCATAATATATTGGTCAAATTAATTTTTTATGACTAATCTTCAGTTTTTGTTGAGGAACAGAACTGTACTGTAAAATTATTCTTGCCTCCAGATGGGACTAGATGGTAGAGTGACAGAGATACAGTTGTAATACTCTGACAAAGTCAGTCAATCTTGTACCACTTAAGAATCACAGAATCATTAAGGTTGGAAAAGATCTCCAAGACCATCAGATCCAATCTTTGAACCATGCCCACCGAACCACATCAGGAGATGTGAAATGCCACATCTCCTTGGTTTTTTAACACTTCCTGAGAAGCTGTCTCCACCATTTCTAGGGAAGCCTGTTCCCATGCTTATTATTATACTGTCCTGTTCTGTACACCACCATCATAAACATACTGCCTGGATTTGCAGCCATTTTGATTGTTTTCATGTTCTCTCCAGCAGTAAATTTAACAAAGAAAAATACAATCTATCAGTTAAGAGTAAGAAATGGCCACTGATCTTTCAGAGTAACTAAGTAGCACCATAAAAAACCAAAACTTTCCACAAAGAAAAGCCCATACAAAGTTTGTTGTCTTTATGAAGGTCATCAGGCTAATTTTACAGGACTTTATTTGTTAAAGGTTTCTCTCTTGGAAAAATTCAGGCAATTATACTCTACCACAGGAAGCAAGTTCAAGATACAGCTACACGGAAAGATCCGCAAGTAATATTTTTCAGAACATCACCAGGCAGTCTTATATTGATTACATGGCTGACTCAGCGGGGTATTTTGCGCATTCAGAATAAAAGCATTCCCTGTAAGTGCAGGGATAATAATGACAG
Organism: Ifrita kowaldi; assembly: GCA_013398055.1. NCBI lineage: Eukaryota > Metazoa > Chordata > Aves > Passeriformes > Cinclosomatidae > Ifrita > Ifrita kowaldi. The sequence continues at coordinate 1,264,274 of VZRS01005028.1, read as the reverse complement.
AAATTTTTAAGGCAAACTGTTTACCAGAAACGACATATGAGAAAAGCACAGAATAGACAAAACTGCCCCTCAGGCAGTTGCTGTGGATTGAAAGAAACTCAGAAGTTTTGAGTGGGTTATTTTTGTACTATTCTGTTCCTTTATTATCCAGGATGAAACTGAGAGATCCAAGACAGAAGTTATAAGTTTTGGACTTCTTGAGACCTCACAGGACACCTTGTCTTCCCATTTAATGAAAGAAATTTTTGCCAAGTAATTTGTTTCAGATCATTGTAAGTATTACAGAAGTTATCTTACCTATGGCCATGCTGTTACAGTTCAAGTTGGTTGTTCAGATATTGGCTGTCAAAGTCTAACAAAAGGACAACTCTGAAGTGATTGGTAGACACAGAAGCAGAGGAAGAGAGAAGAAAGTATTTTTAAGTCTTGGTATAAAAACAGGAAGTGTTTGACATTCTGCCCTGGCATCTGTGTAGTGTCCATATCTGTTAGTTTAATTTTGGACATTTTGGTTCAATGAATATGAAAAAGAGGGAGGGAGGGAGGGAGGGAGGAAGAGGAGAGAAATACTCTAAGCAGATTATCTTAAAGTAATAGAAAAGTACCCTAGAAATGCCAGGAAAACCTGTTTCCAAAGCAACATATTAAAATCCAGAGGATGATGCCCACTTACTGCAGTCAGTATTGGGTCTCGTCCTGAGCACACAGATACAGGTTTTACTTCATGTATGACCTACAAAAATTCAAGCAACATGAACTAACTAACCCCAGCAATACATTGGTGGAGGAAGAGGGGGTTTTATCTGTTGTTCATTATTAGCTGTTTTGAGAACCTTCAGTAATTTTGGGTTTAACTCTACAGCATTGACACCAGTAACAGTTTTGTCATTGCCGTTAGTAATAAGGGAGGGGGAGAATGATTATTCCTTAATTCTGAACTTAGGTAAAGCCAATGGTAACAGGTACATTAAACAGGATGGAAAGAGGATGATCTGAAAGCCATAAATTATTGAGTGCAATCTAATCCTTCACAATTGCTTTTTATTAGAAGCACTTCCTGGAAACTCAGGCATTTGTGACCTACTACATAAAGGCCTTCATTTAAAGGATATGAGGGTTGAGAGACTAAAGATGAGGCATTCAAAGGCGGCTGTATAGTTTTGTCTTCTGTGTAAGTTGCTCTGGGAAAGCAAATCTCACACACTGTCATGAGCTGAGTCTTCATTTCAAAGTTGAAGACCCGAAAAATGTGAATTTCTCACATTTTTCTATGTTAGCCTTTTATATGTGTTATCATGACGTTTCTCATAAATGTTATTTATTAGTAGACAAGTTGCCTCCTGATGTTCTCCTAAAGAGGCCAGCACACTCAGTAGGAGCCCAGTAACTGAAAGTCAGCTGCTTTTTGCTAGAACCCTGAGTGTACATCATCACTGTCTTATCAGAAGTTCACATTTGCATGTAGAATAGCAAAGGTGTGAACCTGAGTTTCAATGCTATGCTCAGGTTTCCTTCCACACTCATTAAATTTGCACACAGGAAACACTGGTGTTCAGGCTTAGACAATTCTGCTTTAGCCACAGACTAAGATTTAGGGTAATGTTATTGAGAGACATTTAACACAAGCTGATTTAAAATAGGGTATGAAGGGACTACTAGGCCTTCTTGCATTTTTAAGATGCAGTTCTTAGTCTTTTCTCTATGAAGAAACACAATGAAAATATAAATTATTCCCCCAGGGAGAGATATAAACAAAGAAATTGGAGTAGAGTATTAATTACAATGGTAACATTAAAAGATAATTAGTGTTTATAAATCAAGGGTGAGGTTTCATGACTGCCTTAGCCCAGACTGTGAGCAAACCTGTGCCAAGGCCATGGTCCCTCCATCACTACCTTCTGTTGGGCTGTTCTGGGCCTGTTCAGCCTGGAGAAGGTTGTGTGGACACCTCATAGCAACATTCCAGTATCTGAAGGGGGCCTACAGGGAAGGCAGACGGCAACTCTTCGTTGGGAACTGTAGCGATAGGACTAGGAGTAATGTGTACAAACTGAAAGAGGGGAAATTTAAGTTAGAAATTAGGGAGAAGTTTTTTACTGTGAGGATGGTGATGCACTGGAACAGGCTGCCGAGGGAGGTTGTGGGTGCTCCAACTCTCGCAGTGTTCAAAGACAGGTTGGATAAGGCCTTGAGCAACCTGGTCTAGTGGGAAGTGTCCCTGCCCAGGGCAAGGGGGTTGGGACTTGATGGTCTTTAAGGTCCATTCCAACCTATTAACGTTCTATGAATCTATGAAATCCCTTTGGGGCTGCCAGTCTTCTCCATGTATCATGGTTCTAATGTGCTTATACTGGATGTCTTTCAGAACATTAAGATCATAAAATCCAAAACATTGTGTTTGGCTTCCAAAGGATAACTGTGGGTTTCTGGGGTTTTCTTGGTGGTTTTTTTTAAGGAAATTTGGTTTTTTTCAATTGCTTGGTTGGTTTTGTGGCTCTGGTCTTGATTTTAGGTGCTGGTTTGTTTTTTTTTAAAGAAGCTCATTAAAAAGAAGCTAGAAGATGAGAATGTGATAGAGATAATAGTGCAGAACTGGGTGCTGAAATCTTGCTATTTGTTCATTATTTGTCGTCTGTTAGGTAAGCCTTGAAAAAGGTTAAAGGGAAGTTGATGTGATTAAACAGCAAAATTGGGCTCTTTATTATAGACATGAGATATTCTTCCAAAAAGATGAAGTTGTATCCAGGCAAGGAACATACTCTGTAATACACATTTTAGCAAATTGAAAACAAAAACATAAGTAAGACAAAAGAGAACAAGAAGCAAATACTGAAGGACTCAAAACCAAGACTAAATTATTCTAGCCCATCAGGAAGGCACAAAATGCCCTCTAGACAGTCCAGAAGCTAAATGCCGTATCAGTGTGTGATATACTGGTCTCCTTCTTTTGAAAGTGCAATAAAGATGAGAATGATGTGAAACATCTTCTCCAAGAGGAACAACTGAGTAGCAGTAGTAACCTTCAGGCTGAAAAAGAGACAACTTGGGTGAGGTATGATAGTTGTCTACAAAATCGTGAGTGGTCTAAAGGAGGATTTAACTTTTAATTGTCTACTCCCATATATGAGGTAGGAGGCATCATACAAAGGCTGTAAGATCCAGGGTTGGAGCAAACAAGAGGGAATGGTTCTTCATGCAAAAAAGATCTACAGCTGTTCTTGTCCAAGGAAAGAGTTCATATGGGCACAAAGACAGACTAGAGAAGTAGTAGGAGCAAGGATCCATTGAAGGCTGTTGAACAAACAAACTGCATCAGGTCCCCAAATGTTCTACTCACTCAAGAAAAGTTGGACATGGCAGAGGACTTAAAGAGGGAAGAATCATACATTCTTGTCCTGTCCTTATTTACCCTTTATCATCCATTTATGGACACTTATGGAGAAGGAAGACCAGGTAAAAGGGACATTTGCTCGCAACTAGTACAGACATTCCTGTGGCCACTCCTGCATCCCATGCTGATAAAATCAGACGGAAGTACTCCAGAAAGACAAAGAATTTTTATTTAACTAAACTAGGTAAAGTGAACCCCTCTTCTTGGATATGTAAGATGCAGAGACCTGCTTATCTTTTTTCTTGTGATTCTGTCTTGAAAAATGAGTTGACCCTTTCTTCCATTTTCAAGCAGTTTGCAGGGTCACAGGGTCTTGGACAAATACTAGTCCCTAGTTCTTCCTAAGTATTTTCCTCATGTTTTCTTGTCAGGCTTTTGGAGGGATTTGGGTGTGGGGTGGGTGTGTTGCATTGTTTTTGGATTTCTCAGGAGAACAATTTTCTGTTTCCAAATTTTCCACTTCCAATTGACAAATGATATTTCATCCAGTATCATTTTAACACATAAGCCAGTCTAGTGCTGTTGGTTTCCCAGCAGTTAAGCCCTAAATATTCTAATAGCATAATTCAAGAGGTGTACTTACTTGTTCAAAGGTGTTCTTCTTCTGAATGAGGGTTTCAGTGTGTGCACACATGGCTGCATAGATCCTCAGGAAAATACACACTTCAGCTCTTGCAGTAGCAGCTGGTTAATTCAGAACCATCTGTACAAAGTGTTAAGGTTCTAGACTGCAAGGTACCTCTTTGCTATTATACATTTTAACAATAACTTATACTCAAAATTCTGTATATTAAAGACACTTTTTTCACAGGTTGTCTGAACAGAAAATACCAGCTACTTAAATAGTGTCAATCAGGACACATGTTTTTTAGACTAGATTTGTCAACAACTCATAAAATCTAATCCCTAACCCTGATGAACTATACCATGGAAAAGCACCAATGAGTTATCCTTGTACACATGTGTAGGCAGATTACTGTCAATGTACTTTAGGGAACACTGCAGATACATCATGAAGAATACAACAAGACTGGCAGACAAATGAAAAGGACTTTTTAAACATTTAAAAAGAATTCCAACTTCACATAATGGTTCAGGTGTTTTTCTTTTACTTGTTCTTGTGTGCGTGCATGTATGCATATTTTATCAGTGCTGGAGGAATTATTTTTGAAAACAGAAGACTCTAAGTCCTCAATAAAATAACATATATTCTTCAGGAAAAAGGAAAAATGTGTAAAGCCTTAAATGAGGATGCCCTTCCTTTCCTTTTCTAGCCCTAAACTACTGCACCTTGCTTAAGAATGTCAGAGTTTTGCCACTGAGGCAATGACAGTATAAACTAGGTAGTCAGTAAAAGCCTGTTCATGCAGTTAGTTGACATCAGCAAGAGGTATCATGCTCAAAATATGTACAAATAACATGTATAAGATTGCACAGATATCTGGTAGAGAGAAAATTTTTACTTAAATCCAGTACTGAGACAGACCCTAAGATTGCTGTCTTCAGAGCTATAAAAATGAACTCATATGGTTATGCTGAGCATGTGGTTGCTCAAGGAAGACGTTTCTCAAAGACTGTCAGGAAAGGGAAAACACAACCAGGACTGCTTTCGTATTTCCATGTTTAGTGGTTTACAGCAGTGGAATTCAAGGCCTGCGTTCTATTATAATGGGAGGGAGTATGTAAGTCATGGCATCATCTGGTTTAAAGGCCCATAGCTGTTGTTCTTTTCCATCTAGGATCAGACAAAGCGGCATGAGGCTCCACATAATTAAGAGCAACTATCCCACAGCGGCAAGGAAAGCAGAAAAGATTTCATTGGGAAGGAGGACTGACTGCAGTACTTTAAAGACATGATTGTAAACAGAAGAAGCAAACCAGGGAATGTTTGACAGGAAAATAGCACCCTGACCCTCCCCGGATTAAATGCTATCAATCAAGTTTAAATTTAGCTCCTACATGGTCCCACATGAAAAGAAGTCAGTAGGGGCAAGGAAAGCTTAACGCCTAAGAATATTTGTATTGCATGGCAAGGAAAACAAGCCTAAAGTCAACAAAGGGCAGCCTGTAAAAACAAATAGTCCTGATGAGAACAGCACTGCCACCCGAAAGCTCATTAGCAGCCAGAAACAGAACTGTCTCTCTGCTCTTTCTTTGCTGGCTGCCCCCAGCCCAGTGCTACCGCAGTACTTCTGACTCAGCTGCTGCCTCTCTCCTGGCGCAACCCCTGAGCACTTGCCAGCACCCACACAATGCATGCCCTCAGCATGAAGAGTGTTTCTCCAGGGTGGGCTGGGCTGGTCTATGGTGAGAGGCAGGAGTGGAAAAAGAGCAGGAAATATCTGAGAATTTTTTTCAAAGAATAGTAATGTATACATACACGTATAGCAATTGTCTTCATCTGTTCTAAGATAAACCAGCAGAGGGACATTTTGGGTGTAAAATGATGAGAAGAAACGCTGCCGTGCCCACCAGCAAGCACATGGGATTTCAGAAATCGTGTGAATTCCAAACCCAACGTCCCATCTGTCATCGCCTATTCACTGCTGGTGGAGTCACAGCTGTAGGGCAATGAGACGCTCCATTTCCTCCTGGTGCATGGGAAAACACAGCCATGCATTTGGACAGAGCTGAGAAGTCTGGTGATCAGTAAGGAACACCAAATGCATTTTTTAGCCTTGAGAGCCAAGACGTAATTTTCACAAACCTACATTTAGGTACCTGAAAAAGAGCAGTTGGATAATATCCGAGCAAATTTACACAGCACTTCCAGATTTTTGTGCCTGTCAGTTTTACACTGGTCACAAGATTCTGTTCTGTAGATCAAGTTATCTTAGTATGTGGCAGAATTTAAGGTCTCCAAGGAGGTGAAGTTATATCTGCAAGCATTATAAAGGATGTTCAACATTGGGATTTTATTTGCAGGTGCCATTTTTTCTGTTATCTGTTCAGACCACCAAACTGCAGATAAATGGACAGAAAGGAAAAAAAACTTAGGGAAGTTCCTCAAATGTAGCAAGCTGAAAGAGAACACCTGTTCTGCACAAAAATCTGAATACTTTCCTGCATCACTGTAGCACCTTTCGGCTTCCCCATCCTACTGCACTGCTTGACTCCTTTCCTCTTCCAAACCCTCAGATGCACATCAAGCAGCCAACAGCTGGGCAGTGCCCTGGTGCCCTGACTACTGGTACATATTTGTGTACCTAAATATATGACCATATACGACCACACAGTCTGTTTATGAGCTTTATGGGTTTGTCTGCTTGTCTTCTTGTTGGTTTTGTATTTGTCTGTATATTAGTGGAAACTGAAGTTAGTAGATGCATTGCCTGCATCAAATGCATTGGCCTAGCCACCATCTCTTTCCCCATGACGGAAACCACTGGGTTGTGTATAACTTGGAACATGTGGCAGAGCTAGACCCTGTGCAGTGGAGGGTTCAGACATGTCACTTGCAAAATCAGTGTCAAAGTTCCAGTCAATTCAGCAGAGAAATCTTTGCTCCAAGCCTGACTCTTCAGTTCATTACCTATTACCATTCTCTCAGGGTGCAATGGGAAGATGAAGCTCAAGACTAAAAATACTGCATTTAAAGTACCTGTATTTGTATAACACACTAATACACAGCTTTCAGTTGGCTTCGTTTTCTGATGCCCTGTATCATTTTTTGTCCAATTACATGCATGCAAAGTAGAAAGGATATCCATCAAAGTAGAGGACCCATCCACCATATACATGAATTTAGAAATAAATTTAAACACTCAATATAAGAAAAAGCAGCTCAGAGTAGAACCTAACCTCTCGGAAAACACATTTAAAATTAAATAGTAAGAACATACATCAGTCTTCTATATACAGTTTTCATTTTTAAAAAGACATTGAGCTACAGCAGTAAAATTATAATTATGCAGGAAAAGCATCTAGTTTTTCTGACAAAAAAAAAGCATGTCTGATTTTCAAGAATTTTCAATTATTGTCATTAATCTATCACTTCAGGTCTTTGATTTCATAAATCTGTAATCTCAAACCGGGTTTTCTTAAGAGTAACTTTACCCTGTAGATTCTTCAGTTAAACAGTCATCCTCACTCTTTTTATGTTCTTTTTGGGTTTTGGTATTGCCCTCCTTTGCAATGGGAACTGTAGCAGAATTGCGTTTTCTTTTGCAAACAGAATGGGGAAATTAAAAAACAGGGAAAAGTACCTATTATGCTGCTTATATTGAGATGACTTTTAATACATAAGAAATACCTAAATCTACAATATCAATTTGTTCATAAAACAACCTGCCTCAGAATATTTGCATGCTCTTGCATCTGGTTTAGAACAACATTTCTGTGAAAATGAATTTGAGGCTCTTCCCCTAGAAAATGTCCAGATAATAAACATAAAATATGAAACTAACAGAGAAGAAAGGTTGAAGTTTCCCAATGTTGCTGTGAAGAATGTGGGAAAATCATGGACACTTTTAGACTGACATATTATTTTCCAGAGGTATTTAAAATAAAGTTCCCTTTGAATCCCATGAGAAACACCCTTGTCCTTGTAAGTCTAGTGGAAAGAATTCTGGCAAAAGTCTTTGAAAAGACACACAAGTGGTAAAATGTCCATAGGTAAAAAAATTAGGTGAGTCCATACCTTCCTTTCCAGCTCTATGGCACGACAGGTATTTACTTTCAGGAAAGTATTCTTCTGACTTGGCAAATATGATCATGAGGAGGAAAGAAAAAAAATTCCAACTTTTGGTTGAGTTTACTTCAGCTTCTGCTGAATCCTTGATTGCTCAACAGAGACTGTGCGCAAGAGTGCTGGCTCATCTCAATGCTGGTGGCAAAAAAAGGTGACAAATGCAGAAAAGCATTTCCATTTTTTCAGGGCTGTAACCAAGCTCTGACTGTCCCAGTTTGGTAGCAGGCACTGTAAGATATGGTGTGGAACTGCAGGAAGCATCCCCCACATCTCTGGTTGCAGGTGCCCCCAAGATAGCTTTGCTTGCCTCTCTGCCTGAAGACCTGAATGGGAATGGAGAAAAAAAAAGGGGCAGAAATCACAGAAAACTGGTGGCAGGCATTCAGGATCTCACACTGTTTTACTGATGTTAACCAGCCTTCAGACAGGCCTGCCAATAGAAGCGTTTGAAGATCGGTTTGGGTGGAGGTATGCCTCCGTGGGGAGCCTGAGACCAGCTGCAGGAGCTGAGCTGGTGGGTCTTGACCTCCTTCTCCATCCTTGTCCCAAGGGCCTGAGCAAGGCTGCCTGACAGCCCCCAGGAGCTGGGTGGCTTCGGGAGCGTTTCTTGTATTAAACCCTTGTCACAGGTCAGTTGCTTCCCCCAGTTGTACTTCCTCTAAAAATACCCATGTCTTGTGGCTTCTGTAGTCACATAACTTCATGTCTCCCTTACTCCTTCCCCAGAGGAATGAAGAATGTTGAGCTGCTGGCAGCTAAACTGTATTTAAAGACATTTTTATTTTCTGAATCATATTCAATGTGATCCTTGTTATAATTATATTTTGTGCCGAGTGCTGTAAGATGCATGCATGAAAGCCTGTCCATAAATAAACGTCTTTAAAAGTCCTTATTTATTTTCCTTGAGTCAATTCCTGCTCCTTTGCTGAGGTGCACAAAAGCTGGGATATATGGTCTCCAAAGCCCAGCCACAAAACCCAGACACCACACGATGCCAAAGAGCCTCTTTGCACCACTGCTGTGTGGGCTCGCCTGTGCTGTGGCACCAGGGGGACGCCTGCCTCTCTGATGGCAGCCCCGGGGGCCCAAAATGACCAGGGTTGCCTGGGGAAATCAGCTACCGTGCCTTCTGGAGGGGCAGGCACTCTCCAAAAGCCTTTCTGAGGGCAGTTGTGGGGTGAAAGACTAAAGACTTGCCAGGCAAACACATTGTGAACACCAGGCAAGCACCCACAAGCTGATCCTGTGCGGGAGGCAGGGCTCAGCCCTGAGCACAGGTCCCAGTGGAGGTGCTGTGACCTGGCTGTGCCCTTTCTCGGGGCTCAGGCCCCCTCGGGGCACCTGTGGGATGAGAGAATGTCACCTGCCACTGATGACATGACCCCCAGCAGCGGGGGATCAAACAGCGATGGCAGGCGTGGGCCTGCCCATCAAAGGAGTCCTTTGACGCCAATAAAAAAGGGATTCACGTTCTGTTCCTGGCTGGATTCTGTGGACGAAGCAAGGCTGAGGACAGGCCTGTGAACAGCGTGGGTTGGAGGGCAGCCAGGGGAGGCTGTCCCGCCAGCTTTCACAGGACCTCTCGCTGCTGCCGGTCACCCGCACGTGGCCTCGAGCACAGCTCCTGCTGCCTGGCCATGGCAGCCCTCCCCAGCCCCTCACCCCAGCACTGCCGGCAGAGCTGGCCCTTGCTCAGCTCTGCCAAACCAGCTGTCTCCTGACAGGGGAAAATAATCTGGGATCAAGGACAGGAAACTGGATCCGCACACGCAGGCGAGATGAAAAACTCATGTTTTGCGGCCACCCCCCTCAATCAAAGTGCTCCACCTCCCTCTCCCACCTTCAAGCAATGAGAAATGGAAATAAAAGGAATGAAATAAAAGCAGGTACACCTCACTTTATTTTTTTTAACCTTTGTGTGGAAAAAAAAATAAGAGAGAGGAAATAATCTAACTGCATTTTTTTTCTGGTGTCACCATGCTTTCCTATTCCCATTCCCATGACAGCCCTTGTGCCCTCACCGCAGACACGTGAGACTGTTCAGATACCTGGGATTTTATGGAGAGGTGTGCCTTCTGGAAAGCCACTGGCAAAGGCCAAGGAGGGTAGGGCAGCAGCCCTTTATGTCTGCAAGCCCCAGCCACTGTCTGCCTCTTGCTCCTGCCCCTCGCACATCTGTGTTTCAACACCCCTGTGATCCCTCACACTGCAGCTGCAGCTCGCACTGCCTGGAAATGTTTCCAGTGACTGAATGTGTTGCTTAGAAGAAGAAAATGGCCTTTGATATGTTTCTCGAAAAGAGGGAATTAAAGAAAAGCAGCCCACAAGCCTTCTGAACTGGCTGTCCGGCTGGAAAGCAGCTCCCAGTCAGCCCTGCACAGAGCAGTGGCCAACTGCCGGGAATGAGTGGAACCATCTGGTTCTGCTGCCCTCTGTCCCATTGCCCTCGGGGGGTGTTTAACAGGGATGTGTTTGCCACACCAGCACCATTGCCTTAGCAACACAGCCAAAGTGTTTGTCAACATGCGAGCAACATGAATGATGGCGCCTTGTCTGAAGAGTCTGGGTTGCATGTGTGGTTCTTCTTCACAAAAGCCAGTTTCACCACTTGCCTCACAAAAGAGCCTGAGCGGGAAACTGGGAGCTGGGAGGGAAACTTTCCTGGGAGTCAAAAGCGTGTTTTTCTTCGAATTGTGTAGGAACTGCCTTGGCCTTTTGGAATCAGTGGCGTCTAAACTAATAAATAGTACCAGTCTAAAGCTGATGAGAAATAGCTAAATTTTAACAAATGCCTGCTATTTTTAAGTAGTAACAGATCTTCTGTAGAAGTGCTGGAAGTCCGCTATGACCTGCCAGCAGACTGCATCAGCCTTCTGGGGGCCTTCCTATTTCCTTAAACCTTGAGTGAATTAGGTATGAGAAAGCTGCTTATATCTCCCTATTGTCTTGCTGTCACTAGGTTTAAATGGAAATCTATTCACTGGAATCCTTTTTCTCATCAGCCATTTTTTTCCCAGATCAGATCAGATGTCAATACAGTCTTTATTGGGAAGGAGCAGGGTAGTGCCTGAACAACGTTGGGTTCTTTAATGAACAACGCGGCTTACTTGTCATGCCCTCATGTTCTCAGAAACAAAAAATCAAAAAATCAAATTCCTTAGTGCTATCCCTTCTGACACTTTCTTCTTCTTCTTCTTCTTCTTCTTCTCTTCTTTTCATGCTCTGGTTCATGTAGAAGTGTGTGCTTTCCCATGACCAATTCCTCTTGATTCATATCTCTGTCGACTAACAGCGCAGTTTCTCTCCATAAAAAAGATTGCAGGAAAGCTTTTCATAAAAAAAGCACAAATACATAAAACCTTTCCATCACCTGGATGAAAAACAGCACAACGGATGAACTTTGAAAGAATACATTCCTTCTGCAAGGCATATCCCAGTCCTTCCTCATTCAAAGAACAAATCTAAAAGTCGACAGACCTAGAGGAAGAAAATAGAAGTTGAGAGAAGATTGATCAACTAGATGGAAAGATAAAATCCTAAAATCCTAAAAGCACTTTCAACGTCATCCAGGTGGCACCTAAATTTATAGAAACTTTACATCCTAAAAACAAGCAGCCAAGTTCCAACTGACTTCTAAGAGTGATCAAGGTCTAAACAAGTGTCTTTCCTTTGTTTAGGTCCTCAGAGATGTTCAATCTTAAAGTGTTCTTGGAGCAGTCTCAAATATCTGCTATGAATGAGCTACTTTAAGAGAGCATCACTGATTTTTGGGGTTTGTTTGCTTTGGTTTGGTTTGTATCAATCCCTTTAAATAATAACTTCACAATTAGATTATGCAGCTAGACTGTGGAGGACCTGAGCTTGGCTTTTTCCTTTCAAATCCCCACATCCTATGAGGCTCTGCTGAGTGCCAGACTATATGTTAATGTGAAAGGGACTCGCTTTGCCTTTTATGTTGGTGGTGGATTCAGAAGGCAGGAAAAAAACAACAAGCAATTGGGGAACAGCTACTGGTTGCTGCTTAAAAAATTACTTTTTATGGAATGGATCTTCCAAGGCAGGGAGCATGCCCTCTCTCCTCTAGTTGTAGTTGCAGGCAAGGTTATCATGTTAACTTCAGGCTGATCCTTGCTTTGGGTGTCATAGGATGAAGAAGCCAAGGTGCTACTCAAAAGTGTCTTGCACCAAGGCTGATCCTGAGTATCTACAGTACACAGAGTCTGGGGGGCCACACAGGAATTCTGAAATTCCTCTGTGGGGTAGGGAATATAGACATTTTGAGGCTCAGATTTTTATGTACATGAGGGCAGGACTTGGTTACAATGACCTAACCCCAAGGGCAGTTTAATATCTCCTATGAGGATGGGAGACCCACCAGCCTTGTCTGGTGTACCCTGTTGTTGTATGACTCATCCACAGAGCCTTCTTCCCCCACCTCCCAGATTCATACAGCCCTGTGGCTCCCACTGAAGTCACTGAGAGCCAGGAATTATGTGCATAAACACCTCCTTTTCTGCAAAGAGCCCCGAGTCTCTGTGGGTCCTCTAAACACTCCTCCAGAAGTTTCTATTGTCCCTTTAATGTATACTGTAAACTCCCTGCAGTGGAGCAGAGAGCTGGGCTGAATGCAGAGGGAGAGACACCAGGAGAAGAGACTGTCAGTAGCATTTCTCAGTAGTCATCAGAGTGCAACATGAGATGTTCCCCATACTGTCCACATGAACATCTGCATACATGAAACAGAAAGAGTTGTAGCCGCAGAGGGAGGCATGTTTCATGTGGTGTACTTCTGTTTGGAGTATGCTGTTCTGGATGACTTCAGTGCATTTTCACAAGTAAACTATGTACTTGTGTTTATATTAAAATGTTAATTCTTCTTTTTTAAGTTTCAAGCCACAGTTTTAAAGATGTATGAGAAAGACCTTGCCCCCTGCAGATGTGTATCAATCTACAAAAGATGTATTATGACTTGCAATGCCAGTAGGGCTGGTGTAGGTTCTTTGATGCTTAAGCATGGGAATTTATGAAGCATATTTAGTGTTCTCCCATGTGGTCTGGTAGAAATAATGTCAAAAGAGGGATTGAAAATGGGATTTCAGTAAACACGAGTACAAAAGGAGAGTCAGGTTTTTAGGACCACCAAATTATATAAACACATCTCAAAAACAGGGACATGCTACAGTCAGAAAGTACTGTAGAAATTTTGAAGGGATCTGTTAAAGGAAGGAAGAGCTGTGTATCATGAAGTGATGAGACTAACACAGGATGAAACAAGAAGAGTAACACAAAGTCTTTTGATGTGTCCAATTTATTTAGGATGAAAAATAAAGTGCTATCAAGGTGTGAAGAAAGAGTACAGTTTTAAAAATGTTTTACCCTTCATATGAGTGGGCAATCTAGAGGTGATAGAGCAACTGGAAATTTTCCATCATTGTCTTTTAATTGAAAAATAGAATGATAAATACATAATTGCACATAAAAAGTGTATTATCCTAAAAATGTGAACATTTTGTAAAACAAAACCAAAGAAAAAACCACAAGCATTGTTATGGTTGGGACAAAAATATTTGCTAATCAATACTTCAATACTTCTAGGACAAAAGTGCTATTTCAGAGAAAGAATATTTTCTTTAAATTTTAAAGTTTTAAAACTTGGTGAATGTACTGCAAAGCTGCCACTAGATTTTATTAGACCTTGTATAAAATTCTAGGCTATATAGAAGCAGGTGACAATAGTGAAAAAGCCATCATGTTCTATTTGTCAGCCTTGCTTTTATTGGTATTTGTCAGTTGTGTACATAAACTGAGTACATCTGTATTTCATGCTTTGTCCAAATGTTTCTCCACAGACAAGGTACAACTAAAAATCATACGTTTGGATGAGTTGGCATGTGTTTTAGGAGCTTTGCTTCTGTGAGTTAAGCATTGTAAGAAAAGAACTAGATTATTGATTATTAAAGGTTAATATAATTTTCTTTTCTGTGTGCAAAGGATGACTGGGGCTGACACTAGCCATGACTCACCATGAGAAAGATAAAGAAGCACCTTGCACACTCTCTCAAGGGAAAGACAAGGAGAAGTAAAGCCTTAACTAGGAATGCAAAACACTGCTAGAGAGATATGAGTCAAACCAAGAATGAGATGTTCTCACTGTGTGCTCAAAAACCAAATTTATTATGAGTATTCATGAGCAACAGCTGAAGATCCCTCTTTGATGAGAGAAGTACCTCTCCGCTATCTCCATTCCCTACATTATTTTTGCCTGGATTTTCAGCTTCTCTGTGTACTATATTTTTCTGAACAAAGCTATTTTCTCAGTAAAATGTTCCATCACTGAGACACCAATTCTACTCTCTGTATCTCAAATTTGAACTTCTGAAACTACAAATCTGTGATTATTTTTTGACTAAAAAAAAAAATCCTTATCTGAATTTCTGCTACTTTTTCTGAAATGTTACCAGGTTCCGTCTCTGTAAAAATCCTTCTTGGTCACACCATAATTATTTCCTGCATCAGCTACTGTAATTCCCAGTTTAATGGACTCCTGAAGCCATACTCACTGGACTTCAAAGAGCCTAGAAAACTGCAGTCAGACCACATGTTATTTGCAAAGGAGCTTCCTCTCTCTTAACTTTACTCACTTACTATCCCTCTGCCCACAGAATTCAAACCGACTGCTAATTTTTTTAATTCACTTTTGCCTCGCTTTGTATTCAGTCCTTGGCCTAAGTATAATTCACTTCTCCTCTCCCAAATTTTGCCTTTATTATCATTCACACAGATCCATTTCCATGGAATATCTACAAGCTAAAATTAGGAAAGTGGAACTTTTGAAAAGTTTTCTGTGAATTTTCACAGCCAAACAGGAAGAAGACAGTGTTTGGCCTTTGAAGAAAGATTTCCATTTTGAAAAGGAGGCTATCAAAATAATCTACCTTTTAAAATGCTTTCCTGAATTTTCTGTAAGTCCCAGGAGTAGAAAAAAAATCAAATAAACATATCTGTTTGAACTCAAGCACTCCTATGCCTATGTCTTTCCCTTCCTTTTACCGGGCCATTACCTTGTAGAATTATAGGACTTAGGTCTTATTTCCATCTTCCTTTTATTTTAACACTCCCAAGCTTCTTAGACATCAGTGTGCCTAGTTCACGTTGTCCTCAAAAGTGCTGTTCACCTTTTCTGCTTCCAGGAGAAAGTCCTATCTTAACAAAACTTTATTTCTGTTTTTCCAGGTGGTAGTAAACCTGTATACAATAAAATTTGTCTTTTGTTTTTCCATATGCTATTTTAACTCTCTCCTTTGTACCATACCTATTCTTGCACAATAGTTACTGTCTCAGCTTCTAATCCATGGCATAATGAAGGCTGCTGTAATCAATCAAATCATATTCTTTTTAACTAGTAAGCATCTATAATCAAGAGATTGATTTCTGGGTGAACCACTTAACAGTGGGCTCTTACGTCTGCTAATGTTCATGAAATTATAGCGCTAAATTCTTATTCTTGGTTTCATTGCTCCAGCACATCAACCATATGTGGTTGGAAAACTTTAAAATTAAACATCAGAAGAGTAGGGAAAAGAAAGTTTCCTTTTGCCTCTCAAGAAAACCCATTGTTTAAGTCGTTCAAATACAAATGGAATGCACATACTAAGCCACTAGGATGTGCTTAATTTCTTAAAGATGTTTTTTCATGTGATGAATTATCATCTGACCCAATAAACCAACTCTAGCCTGGGTTTGTAGGTTCGAAAAACACAAGCATTGCCCAACAAACTTCCCACTTCCTTTTCTTTTGGTTTTCTGTATGAAAGAATCCCTTTCAGGGGAAATGCTAGAATATTTTCAGATACTCAGACGATACAGGACCAGACCACAGAATTAGAGTATTTTCTTTGTCTTAAGATAGCTTGCTCCTCTAAGTATGAATAAATGTTTGGATCAGATCAATTGTTTCCTTTGAATTATAGTAAAAGAGAATTAAGTGGTTAAGCATACAGTTTACTGGTACTATTTTAAGAGACAAACTTTTTCATCTGATCACGTTTTAAATTTTACGTTGATTAAGACGCATTCTAAAAATTACTGCTTATAAGGAAGGTTGCAATGTGCTTGGAGTTTTATGTAAAATGTCAAGTGAACAAATAAAATGTCCTTTTATGTAGGCAGTGCAAATGCTGTAATTTTAAAAAAAACCCCTAGAAATACACATTGCCTTAGATTTTATGTAGAAAACAGAAAATCCTTCAAGTGACAAGAAGAAAAGGTTAAAATACACTTCTCACTACTCTCTCCTGACTGGTTCCACTCTCTCAGCTTCAGTCAGAGATAGCTGTGATTTGAAACAATAACATGTACATTTTAATGTACTGGGACTAGACAAACAGTGCTTTCCTAATAATGTGGGCAAGTTAAATTGCTTTACTGCTTCCCTTGTCACGCAGCCTTTGTATTATCGACCACGGAACTAATGAATGCTCAAATGCATCTCACCACTTGTGTAGATTTTTTTTAATAGGAAAAAGGTGCATCACTGAGGAAAATGCCCAGGAGGTACTGGCTTTGGGAGACAAAAGGGATCCCAAAAGTTTAGAATTTTTTATTTATAAAAAAACTCGTTTAATATAACTCACTCTCAAAATACAGGCCCTAATCTCTGATATCATCACACTTGTGTTTCTGAAATGAGTCTGTGCCTGATTAAGTAGATAACAAGAAGGCAAGTGAGTCCCCAAAATCAAGGTAACTGAACTAAACAAATATTTTTGACATCTTAATGCTGAGGCAACCTTTCAAACTAATTTGTGCTACTCTACATCATCAAACTAATGTGCCCTCTTGTCTACATCAAACATGCTTTTATGTTTCCATCAACTTAAAAATCATATAATGTTACAAATTACCTATAGAACTATATATTACATCTCGTTACTTATTAATCATGACCCATATTGCTAAGTTTTTTATTAAAAATAAACTGCTAGTGCCTAACTTTTAACATAAGGAGCTTGGCCTCTGCCTGGAAGTGTGTTTTTGACCATGGTACTATGCAAAACCCCACAGAAAATATAAAAACCACCCCAGTGACAGGAACTGGTGTTACTTTTCTTCTTATCACAGTGTTCCACACCTAAGAAAATATGGGGCTTTCAATAAAGCAGGAACTCCAGAACGAGGACAAATCTCCTACTTCTGTGCCTTAGTAGACCTAAAAAGGATCAAAAAATCACAATGCAGCCAGAGTTCAGGGAAATTTAGCCTTTATTTCACCTCCTTCCTCACCAGCCCTGGGAAGCAGAGCTGGGTGGCACCCCCAAATGTCTCTCCTCCTCCCATCCTTACTCATGCAAGGAAAAAAGACAACTTGAATGGACAGAAGCATAATTGCCTTCCCTCAGGAAAAGCTTTCTGTCATCTTCTGCCTCTCTCCCTGTGCCTGGTTTGTTCTTCCTCTGAAGGCAGAAATAAAAGAGATGAACCATATGAAAGGGCTCTTCCTGGCCATCTTAGAACTATTTGAGGTCTAAATTGAGAGCAAGTCACCTCAGTTCCTCAGGAAAAATGGTAAAATCCAGTGTGCATGGGGTTCTGGCAAAAGCCTCCATGAGAGTAAGAGGTGCCTACTCCAGCAGGGCTGACTGGGTCACATGCTATTGGTTTTCCTTGCTCATGAGGACCAAATGTTCTTTTAAAAGTGGCAGAGAAATGAACAGCATTTAAAATAAGCCAATTTAAAACCCAGGCTTTTGCTGAGCTTTTATAATCTGCCATTTACTGAAAATATCTCTGTGTGTGAGATCTTTTCCCCTAAGAACATATGTCCTTCCTGCTTGTTCAGACTCTGATCCTAATCTCAATTGTTTGATGTCATAATCTGTAGTATGGGAATGCAGAGAAATGCCTTCAAAAAAGCCCCACTGCTAATTGAGAGAAGGTGCCTTCTGGGGGTTTTCTGTGTGCAATAGTTTCAGGAATGATTGGAAGAAAGCATATTAATCAATTTTGCAGATGATTTGCAGTGGGAAAAGATCATAAACCACTTGAAGGCTGGGGATAATACAGAACACAGTTCTCACAAAGCAAAGGAAGACTCTAACATCACTTGGAGCATACTGGACATTCAGATCACTTCCCACAGCTATTCAGCAAACATTTTTGAAAACATTTTGAAAACTAATATAGACGCAAGAGTGAATCAATGACAATGTAAGAATGTAAGAAATACACTCATGCCTTAACCTTTGGAAGCACCAGGAAGAAATAGAAGTGCTTTCAGTATCCAATCTTATTCTCCTAAACTCCAGAAAAGATAATACTAGTCTTTAGCAAAATGAGTGCTGCAGTACTGTGTTGTTATTCCAGCAGATAGGATGAGACAATAGCAATCTTACATCCTGTTCAAACGTATTGTATTGTAAGTGCCATTTTCTTTATGCTGATGGTAACAATGGACATCTGTAGAATGCCTTTTGAAATTCAACTCCCATAGCAAGATTTAGTTTTCACCCTCAGAGTAGATGATTTTTTCTAATGAACTCAAACTAG
This sequence comes from Ifrita kowaldi, assembly GCA_013398055.1. Classification (NCBI taxonomy): domain Eukaryota; kingdom Metazoa; phylum Chordata; class Aves; order Passeriformes; family Cinclosomatidae; genus Ifrita; species Ifrita kowaldi. The sequence continues at coordinate 1,245,648 of VZRS01005028.1, read as the reverse complement.
TTTTTCCTTATATTTGCTAGCAATTCCAGCTATGTATACATATCTCTGTGTGACTGCAGAAGTGCAATTGCTTTGTGTATGTGGCAAAGGTCAGTAATTTGAAGCTTTCAGCAAGTTACATCAAACATGGATTTGCATCAACACGCCAATGTTAAATACGCTTGCTAATTTTGCTTGTAATCTGTGAATTGCTTTAGATATTAGCACCATTTTGTCAGGATGCTTAGAGTTGGTAGAGTCCAGGCTTAAGTAAGCACAGCAACAAGATTGGTAAAATATGCTTTGAGAAACCATCTCAGGCCCCCAGACAAATCCATACGCTGTTTTCACATTGCCTTTTATTTACAAAATATGTGATGTTTAATATAACTTTTCAGACTTTTAAAATATTTTTATGCCATTATCTCATTATCTTATGTTTTTTTCTGATAGCTCACATTTCAGAAATTCTTAAAGAATGGCCCCTGTAATTGCTGTGATTTGACTGTGGAAAATAGAAAATGTGCATTATTTAGTATGCTTTAGACAGGTCTTCTGATTAGTGGTCTTTTATCATCTGAGGGGATGAACAGAAGAAGAATGAGACTAAAGTGGTCTCATCCTATTTTGGGGTCCCTAGTCAAGCTATTTTACATTTTTGCTTTAGTGTCCTGATTTGTAAAAAGAGAATTAAAAACCTGTTTTCCTTAAACAGATATTATATGGGAGTTAATTGTTAATGTCTGTACACTGCCTTGAACACCTAAAGAACAATATGTGAATGGTAAGCGCTGCTTTCTCTTTCATTTTTTAGTCTATGTCTCACACTCAGTTTGTATCTCTCTTCTCTAAACTCTTCCTACAGTCATTTTATATTAATAATATTGATTAATCCAAATCCATCTTCTTGATTCAATCTTATTGAACCTGGAAAAGTTCTTCTCTGGGACCATATTGCTTTTTATTTTATATTCTTTGTGTTATACTGACTGTTCTTTGTTAATTTTTTATTTCTTCACTTATTAAAAGTCAGATAAAATCTTTGCCTTATAATACTTTTTCCCGTTTCTCCAGATTTCTTCTCTTTTCTCTGAATCATGTATTCTTATTTCTTTTCTGACTGTTCATATGCAAGAGTTTTCTGAATATACAGTATGTGGGACCATTCAAAAAAATCAAGTCAATTCTAGCTTATGCATTTACAAGACTCAGAGAATTTGGTATTCCTGATGTGTAAGATGATTTTCTCATAACTTATTTATGGTAAACAAGAAAGATCAGGCCAAATGAAGAAAGACGGAATGTTTTGTTTTCTAATGAATTTCACACAGACGTAGCAGTTGCTCTCGTGCGGGCTTAAAACAAGGAGTGTGCAAGTGCTATGAGCAACACTGTCAGCAGCAACCTCATTTGCTTAACTTCAGTGCATAAAAAGAGAGATGAAGTTTTTTGGAATGCAAATATTATTGTGAAATGGCGGGGGGGGAGAAGAGGAAAGGAAAAAATATAGGTTACACATGGCTGCTTTTAATGGAAATAGTATGATGTAGTTTCTCCCTTTCTTCATGGTTTGAAGTCAGCGATCCCCAGAGAGAAAAATTCTGAAGTTGTAATGAAAAGGGATCATTTCAGAACACATAACAGGCAGTTCCCTCTTCTTTTATGTTCTAGGGAGAGAGAATGTTTCCATTGTATGTGGCTTTTTGATATATGACTTTGAAAAGAATACTCAATCCTTCCATGAAAAGGTTGAATATTCTTCTTTGCTTAGTTCTCATTCCTGAATTACATTGAAATCCCACTCCCTGGTTATTCATAACTTGCTAAAGTTTCCCTGTGAGGCTTAAAATTGTAGCAGTCTAGTCTAGTGAAGACATTTTAAAAAGAAATACCAAGCTAAAATAAATAATGCATTGCAGAATAAACAATATCTGAGACATAGCAGAGGGAGAATCAACACCATCCTTCCCTTTTTCTTTCCCTCATGGTGACTACAGAAAAATTTATGCCAGTAAAAGGTTTTGCTTACATTAAATTGCGAGGCCATTTATTGGTGCAATGCATTCAAGCTCAAAAAGTACTGGAAGGCTGAACTTGAGACATTCACACTATGTAATGACCACTCCACTTAACAATTAAATCTTAAGCAGCTCTGTTACTGGATTACTTTTTTGAAGCCTGACTTGAAAACCAATTGTCTTGGGGTGACTCAATCCAACAGTCCTATAGCAGTGTCTAAAAGAAAACTGGAGCTTCAAGAAATCTGTGTCGGAGATTTTTCACTGTTGTTCTTCCTGAGCTGCCAGAGCAGTTTAACGTTCCGCAGTGTGAAGAGTTTCTAAGAACAATTGGATTAAAAATAGATCTCAAACAACATAAGGTGAAGCAAGCAGAGGTGTATGTCTGTAGAAGTAGGGCAATATGGTAACATCTGTAAATATCAGCTGAAATTTTTAATCTTCTTTATTAATTAGACTCCTTAGAAATAATTTTACATATTAAAACTTGAAGTAAGGAGTTGGGCATCGTACTGCTGCACAGTTTCCAGTTGACTGATTAGATGTTTGCTTTGCGAGTGTTGTGTTCTACTAACCTGAAGAGTGTTCTGTTCTTCCCTGACATTAGACCAACCAAAATGGTATTAACCTAAATATGTACCCTGATATCCTTTGTAGAAAGGGCTTGCCAGTTGTTTATGTGCCTTTCTCAGGATAAGATGACTCTCCTTGTGAATTTTTTTTTCTGTTGACCTGGAAAGGAAGTTAGGGGATCAGTCCAGACATACCTATTATTTCAATGTTAATTCATGGAAGAATTGTATCTCATCAGATCTCATGGGACTTTGAATACTGCTTAAAAAGTATTCTAAAGTATTATTGAAAGAGTACAGGCCTCACAAAAAAATCTGGGCATGGTGTGATCTCAATGTTTCATGGCAGGGATATACATTTCATTCAACAACACCAGGGAGCACAAGGAGTCACTGCTGACAAAAGTTCTAGTCCACAGGCTAGATGACTTTTATGAGTACACATCTCTTTTAATGGATCTTAGTAGTTTTGTGAGATTTAACTTGTCTTTTAAATAAAGTATGCAGGATTTAAAGTTTTAACTGACGTGCCCAGGCAACTTACATCTGCATTAATTATTTTGGGATTTTCCAGAGTGTCTTGAGGTATTCATTTTCCATTTCTGTAATAAAAAAAGACAGTGACTTTTACTAAGTAAAGCACATAGATTTAACACAGCCAGTAGGACTTAGTCAGGGTGACTTCCTAACTTTTTATTGTATGTGTTGAAAAATATTTACCTCATAGTAAATAGTTTTGTAAATTCCTGCTTAGAAATGCAACCCTCTCCTGTCCAACACACTCTGTAAGAGCTTCTGAAATTACTCTTTTGTGCAGGATTCAGCTGACCTAACTCAAGACATAAAAGGTTAGCACCTTGCCCAAGTTAAGTCTATACAACTTCTAGAGACACACATAATCCCATCTTAAAGCAGATGTTTCAGATAGGTGCACTGAATTACTTTCCTCAGGTGTGGGTATCCTTCCTTCCAAAGGAGCAAAGATGGCAAATGCGGGCAAAACACCTAACTTGAAGAGAGATCAAATGAATTCCAATACAATGAAGTCTGTATTCTATATTTTGTTGGAGCAGAATCTTGTTCAAAGAAGTTTCATGGAAGATGGTAACTAACGCTAGGCTTTTTTGAGAAGAGCCCTTTTTACTGGAACAATAGTGTTTCACAGAATGGAGATGATCTTTTCCCTTTACTCTTCATTTTGTTTCCATCACATAAATCCCTCTGAATGCATTCTGATGGTTTCCAAGGCACCCAAAATAGTTGAGGAAGGGTGGTATAGGCACAGGCCGCCTGAGCAGAGAGAGTAGCCCAGAGAGAAGAGACTGGGATTCAGGTGAGGCTCACATGCTGTTGTGCAGCAAGGCCAACAGTGGGATGATGGCATTTCACAGCTGAGACTGAGAATGACTGGGCCACCAGAATGACACTGAGTCATGGGGAGTGACAAGATCATAGTGGGAACAACCTGGGTTATCAGCTTAGAGGGAAAGGACTTGTAGGACTTAGAGTAGGACTTGTGTAGGACTACTGTTTCCCTATATCCCTTTACACTCTGGCCTCGAACACATGAAACTCACCAACAGCGCAGGTTTAGCTCATCCCCAGACAGTAAAATGGGGTGTTTTGGCAAGACTTTACTTAGCCTCATATACTTCAGAGCTAGATTTGTACTTTACATAATGTATTTCCTTGCATGGTTTCTACAACCAGTTCATTTTGGTCACTGTGGTTTGCAGATAGACTTGACCAAATCCAAATCTGTGTCACAGCCATTTTAATAACAGTGTAATTATAGATTATAGCATTTTAAAATGGCCCACATTCATGACTAAAATCCAAAAGGCCCATACACGAAAATCTGCAGCAATCAAGAGCTTAAGCACCATTCAACAAATTCAGCTTGCAGTTGGGTAATGAAAATTTGAATCAACACGCTCTGGTAACCAGTAACCATACATTGTATGCTAGCTGAATAGTTAAACCGAAAATGCAAAGCAGAAAAGCACAACAACTCTATTACCAACTTCCTTTCTATAAAGAAAATATTGTTTTAAGTGAGCTGTTCTAATGATCAAGTATACCACAGGAATGTGTCAGCAATTACAGCACTCAACACAGCACGCTTTTTTCAACTTCTCCTTATCTAGCATCTCCTAAACACTAAGGAGAGATATGTCTTTTGGCCCCAGATTATATGCACAAAAAAATGCTGGAAGCCAACTTTAAATAATTAGTCTTTGAGGAATGCATGTACTCATTGTGTGATCTCCCATCTCAAGCAATACTCGGTTTATGAAAGGATGGTGAACTAAGGGACAGTGCTGTCTGCTGAGGAAGATGCAGAGAGAACTGAAACAAATCATACTTTTTGAGCTAAAACTTGAAGCTCATGACTAGGTAACAAGAAACAGTCCAAAACTCAACTGTAATGTAGGCAAAATTTTGCTTCCCCAAGCATGAGGGTTTGTGCTAGGCAGGGTCTGATTATTCCACGCATAGTCAGAGATAGAACAGAGCTGCAGGAAGAAACCAGGAGGAGCAAGACAGGTACAGCTTCCAGAGGATGTTCGAAATGAAAGCAGAAACTGCCTTGAATCTTCCATCCTGACTTTCCAAGGCTCTGACACTGGCAAGATTTTGCTGCCCCGTTGGAAGCAAGGTTTGTATTTTGAGGTGTGTGGTGGAGCTGGGTTTAGCAGGGTGATGTGAAGAGAGCAGAAAGGAAAGGGGAAGAAATCATTTCTTAGGAACAAAATATTCTTGGGCACCCGGTTAGCACAGTGCCTGATAAATGGTGCAACTTTGTGCCAGGCTAAATACTGAGCACCTGCACATGCTGGTGGTGCTTCACCTTTGCAAGCCCAGTTGGAGTGCTAGAGAACATCATTGTTCTAAGCCCAGTGATTGCAACTTCAGCAGCTGCGGAGCAGAAAATGCCATCTATAGCAATTATTTAGTGTATTTATGACACATTGATTTGGAAATTTGGAATGATTCACTTGCAACCTACTTAGGATTGGAAGCCAGTTTCAGTCTGGGGTTCTTGTGTCATCTACTATATATATTCTATGTAATCACTTAGGTATTTCCACAGCACATCTGTCTTCATAATTTACTGAATAGCCCAGCACTGACCATGCTCCTGAATTCTTATAATATAACAGAACTTTAGCATAAGATTGCCCAGCTATCAAAAGTCTGTGACACTTTAAAATGATAGTTGGGATGCTTGAACAGCACTAATTTCAGATTCTGAGTCAACCAAAAAGGTAGCAATTCAATATTTTTCCCTGAAGATAACAAAAGCAAATCTTGAGTTCCACCTAAAGCAATAAGAAAATCCTAGTGCAAATGCTGTTATATAAGTAGGTTGCTATTACTTGTGTCTCACATTTCATGCCTTTATGAAGCTTAACAGTGTGCATAATTTTAGACATGAGAGAATTTTAATATGTGAACAGGCTTGCAGGTGAGAGAACAAACAGATGGCAGGTATGCCATTGTAGCAACTGTGAACTGTGGGTATTTCAGATTTTTACCACAACATTGCTGGAGTGCTGGGAGATGTTCCAAATTACCTCACTAGCTCATCACAATTACATTTTTAAAAAGTCAGGGAAGATGACATGTGCCTGGGGCAGTAGGCAAGAAAGAGGAAAGAGACAGATGGGAAGGGGGTGTGGAGACAGCAAGAGAGAGAATGAAAGAAAGAGAAAGAAAGTAAGAAAGAAAGAAAGAAAGAAAGAAAGAAAGAAAGAAAGAAAGGAAAAGAAAGAAGCCTCAGAACTGCTCTTTCAATTTTCAAATGTTTTTCAAAAAGTATCAAGATGTATTGAGCCCTAAGGCAACAGCCTAAAAGCTCTTCTAAGTTGTACGTGGAGAAAACAGGAATAATAACACAGGTTTCAACGATGATTTACAATAGCATGAATGAAAGCTCATTCTGGCAGAGGTCCATCTACTTAATGAAAAACTTGTTGAAGAGGAAAAGAAATATCTAAAAAAAAGACTGATAGAAGCTTAGCAAGAACTAGCACGAACATGACTACAGCATTTGTATATCTATCATTGAACACCATCTGATTAGTAATAAATATTTTTTTCCAGTTTTTTTAATTGCGCTATTGCCATTTTGAATCTGCAAAGCCATGATTATCTGCCAGTTTCTTGTAGATGTCACAGCACATAGAAGTCTTGAACATGGATTCAAAACCTTCCAGTGTTATTCAAGGAAAGCATCTGTGCATGGTGGTGTAGCAGAAAATATGAAGGTGGCAATATGGAAAGCAGGCCCAAAGGCACACCAATAAACACGTTGCTTCTCAGCTCCTTGTAACTCTGTTTGCCTCTAGCCCAGCATCTCACCTTTGAACACTTCTTGAATACAAAGAAAGCATGCAAGGGAATCAGTTATTTGATTATCTCGTCTTTTGTACCATTCCTTCTGAGGCTCAGGCCTCTGCTTAAAAAGGCAAATAGCAACACTATATCCTCAAAGGCACAGAAATAAGAGCTGAAAAGCCATCTCTTACATCACTTAACACAGACTCTGCCAAGAAGAATTGCTCCCTACAGTACATTCAGAAGTGTTTCCTACTATGCAGTTCTAAATGACTGAAGTGATCCGGCTTCCGTTGTGTCCCTGGGGAAGTTTCACCACAGCCTATTCAGGCATGCTGTTTGGAGAGCAAGAGACAGTGATTTCATTGTGTATCACATCTCGGCGTTTCTACAGAGAGGTTGGCTCCATGCTGCACCTGGAGCAATCTGAAACACTCTGATGACGCAGTGGTGAAATTTCCTGTTCACTTGTCATCATGAGCCTGACGGGCAACACCACCATCAGCCAAAGTGCAAGTGGGCCAAATTCCTAGTCAGCTCAGCTTGAAATAGATTCCATGCTAGGATATGACCCTCAAGTGAAAATATCTTGCAACTCTGCTTGGCTTCAATTTATGTCCCTTGGAAGTCCATGGACAAGGGACAAAGCTCTTTAGGTGAGCTCTTTGGGACTGTGACTAGCAGACTGTGTTTGCTGGTTATTATAAGTGAGTAACAACATCAACAACAACAAAAGTTTTCAGAAGTCAATCTGTGCAGTTCTTCCAATAAATTGACATGATATATATCTGAGGCTAGGGCCAGGAAATGCCTAAGTCCCTGATTATGAAAGAGATGGAATTACAGTACTAGTTATTTTCGAGAGATGAATGAATTACATATTGGGATACAAGGCCTGACTCTGATCTAACTCTTCTCGTCTGCTGGGGTAACTCAACTTGCTCCTGTGGGGCTCTTCTTGACTTACATCAGTGCAGTGAAGCAGGAGTACCTTAATTTGTAAGGTGTGAATGTTTGGTAGCATATACAATGCCTGTAGCATTCCTTTCTGAGAAACAGTACAGATGTTGCTAGGATGCTGGCACCAGAAATTACCACAGTGGTATAAAATATTTGAAACCACTAAGCGGCTCATCTTTCTTCCATTGGATTAAATATGGTCTAAAAAATTCTCTTTGTAATTTATTTAAGCTGCTACTTTTTCCCAGGCAGATAAAAAGAATCTTAGCTTAATAATATATTTTGTTATCATATTGGGGTTTTTTAGAGAAGTACCTTTAAGGAACATGACACAGGGAGAAGACATTATTTAGAGCTTATTTATTTGCCTTTTTTCTGGAATCAACCTCCCTGAACTCCTGATAATGGTTTCTAAAACATTGCTGTAGTTCCAAGGATGAAATGCTTAGCATTTTCAGATGCTGCTTCCTAGTGCTGATGAAACACTGTAGTCAAATTAGCTGCAGCCTTTTGCATTTGTTAGAAGTACACATTTTCAGAAGAGCTTAGTGTTGGCACGATTCTGCTTCCTATGATGTAAATGAAGATTTCCTTCAAACTTCAACAGCAGCAGACAGAGGCAAACACTGAGCACAAAGTCTCACCCTTGGTGACTTGCCCCTACTGCAGCTAACTTTTAGGAAAGCCAACATCATAGCAAGCGTATTGGCTGTTTTTAAGCTACTTTGCTCCTTTCATTTGTACATAAGATCTATAAATAAATTCAGGCATTTTTGTTCCAATAAGCTCTATTCATAATGACATTATCCTTAAATAGCAGGAATTCACTATAGTAATATAATGAATTCTTTTCTGTGTTTTGTTTACAAGTTGATTAAGTGCAATCACAGTGGCTTAGTTCAGAATTCTTCCTTTATGGAATACATTTAAAAATAAAACAAAACACGGTCACCCATGAAGGACTTCATAAAATGTCCAGACTGTGAAAGGCAGTCAGCAATCTGTGCAAGTCGTGTTCAAAACCTTTGTTTGAAAAACTTTCCCAGAAGATTGGCAAAATGTTAAATAGCAACTGTACATGGAATTAGAAAATGAACAGAATCAGCTGACCTGAGAAAGATCTGAACTTGTAGTTCTTCCCACAGCCAACTGTATCATACCATTTTTTTCAGAAACATTATGCCTGATAAAATCTCCCAGGCTCTGAATATTTACTGCTCAGTCATTTATTGTCCTTTTTAATAAACAGGTCAGGGGAGGTATTTGTGAACATGGCATATTTTTTTTCCAAAATCATCAGGCAGCCAATATTTTTCAGTACAATAGCCTACTTGTCTTGGGCAACTTTTTCATTCTGAACAAGGGCATGAATGTTTCAAGATTAGCAGGACAAATGACTTATTTATGTTTATCCCTCTTTTTGTTGCACCATTTCTTTAAATACCCTTTCATTCCATTCATCTACCCATACCTTCACTGGCTGGATAGTCTGGCTTGTGCATGAATTATTTTAGCTTCATTAAAGAATATCAGGCTCTGAGGGTCCCACTGCAGTAATAAGACCACCTTAATGAACAGCTGTTGCATCTCTTTGAAGAGTGATGCAGTGCAAAGACATGGATGCAGTCCCTTGGGTGATATATTCAAAGCTGCCTACAAATTAGCTACTTACAGCAGGAAAGACCCTCATAGGTATTTGAACTTCTTTAGTGTTAGTTCAAACACAAGCTCTGTATTTCTATACTCATCAAAGTCTGACTGTTTCCAGCCTTGAAATTTCATTGACTTTTCTGAGCAAATTAGCAATATTTTTGTCCTCTTGTCATTTGCATTACTTTTGGCAATGCTCAGTGTGCCTGCCCTTCCTCTGTCCCCCATACAATACCTATATGACCCCGTGATCCACCGGAATGCAGCGGTGCCTGTGACGTACTGGGGGAGATGAGAATGCCAGAACAGGAAACATGGCTGTGGCAGGACACTGCAAACACTCCTGGCTGCATTGGCTAATGTTGTGCTGGGATGTGATGTCAGAGTTAAGCATTTAGTTATTCTTAATTACTTCCTCCTGGAACAAGGACTCAGGGAACCTCTGATGGAATGATCAGCACTTTGCCCTGAGCAACACCGGACTTGATTCATAAATGCTGTTGTGGAACAGGCACTCCATAACAGGGACCAAATTAGGCTCACATCCAACATCCTAGCAGAACCAATAAAATCACTCAATATCTGTGCCATTGTGCCTAATTTCAAAAGGTAATCATGTAAAAATGTGTTTAAAAACATGTAGGGTTACATAAAGAAGGGAACCTCCAACTTCTGAAGAGTAAAGTCTTTGCAGATGGCATGCAAATAATTCAAAGATAGTTGTCCTGGTTTTGGCTGGGATAGAGTTGATTTTCTTCCTAATAGCTGGTACAGTGCTGTGTTCTGGATTTAGGATGAGAATAATGTTGACAACGCACTGATGTTTTAGTTGTAGCTGAGCAGTGCTTACACAGAGTCAAGAAAATTTCAGCTTCTCTTACTGACAGTGAGGAGCCTGGGGTTGCACAAGAAGTTGGGAGGGGACACAAAAAGGACAGCTGACCCTTATTGGCCAAAGGGATGTTCCACACTGTAAGGAATCATGCTCAGCATATAGAGTTTGGGGGTGCTGGCCAGGGAGTACCTGCTCCTGCTCGGGGACCGGCTGGGCATTGATCAGCCAGCGAACAGCAACAGTGTTGTGCAATTTTACACTTGTTCTGCATATTCTTCTATCACTGTTTTCCATTCCTTTTCTGTCATATTAAACTGTCTTTATCTCAACCCACGAGTTTTACCTTTTTTTCCAATTCTGTCTCCCACCCCACTGTAGGGAGTGAGTGAATGGCTGTGTGCTTCTTAGCTGCCTGCTGGGTTATACCACGATAACTGTGTATTGGAGGCACGGAGCAAAAACATACCACACCCTTAAAAAATCATAAAAAGACCAGAAGAAATCAGGTATGGTGGCAACTGATTGAGGAAGATCTCAGAGATCAGAAGATCTCTCTAAAAAAAGATCATTAGATCTGGAAGGTTAAACAGAATTAACCCAAAGGCAGGAATTTTGAGAAACTACTTGCAAAAGACATAGACATGCACAAAAAATCATTTTTCAAACATGTTAGGAAAAGGCACCTTGCCAGAGAATCTGCAGGGCAAGAGATTATTTGATCATAAGGGCCAAACAACATCCTCTTTAAGACAAGTGCAAAATTACATTTCCACTGCAGCAGCTTGGGATCCTTCTTTGCACAGGATGCAGCACATGATTTGCTTCAAATGGCTAAAAATTATGTGAAACTGCAGGAAGACCTTGTCACAGTAACTGGCAGGTGTAATTCAACACAGATAAATGCAAACTCCATTCCTTACACCTACTAGGATAGGTTTCAAGTTGCTGATAACACTGAGGGATAAAGTATTTGTCTTGTAATAAATAGATATGTGAAATGACCATCTTGGTGCTCAGTACTGTTCTGCTGAGGCCTTTTTCTTTGCTGTGGCCTTTTTATTATCAGAAAAGACACAGAAGGGAGGAACAAAGACGATTAGCAGTGCGGAGTGCTTCAGTCTAGAAGCACTCTTACACCTGAAAAAAGAATGAGTGATGGCCTTAAAAGAGACATCACAAAGGACACAGAGCTCAGGATGATGGCTGGAAAGGCTCTTCCACTGCAGGAACAGGAAGGCGTCAAGTAAAGTCAGAGTTTCCAAGGCAAAAAAAAAAAGAAATATTGTTTCATGTTCCACATAGCTCAGCTTTAGCTTTCCTTGACAGGAATCCTGTGGGCAATCAAAGTTTATATAGGTTCAAAAACAATTAGGCAAAGTTAAGAAAATTCTCCCAAGTTTATTAAATGTAAAAATGCAACCCCTCCTTTGAGAGCAACAAATCACTGAAAGCTAGGAGAACATCAGGGGATGTAACACTACATACTTATTTTGCTCTTATATATATGGATTTTGCTCCCTACATACCTTCTACTGATGGCTGTCAAAGGCAAGATCCTGGACAAGGCAGGCCTTTGATTTGGTTTGATTTGATTGGATTTGATCCTTACTTTCTTATTGCTTTTCGAGACAGTCTGTGTGCATAGATCTATGGCTGTTATACTAAACCAAAACATCAGACCCGTTTTAAAATACCAGAACCAAATATTGGAAGCATCCAGACTCTGCCTGCAAGCCCTAGGAATCAGAAGGTGGAGAGCAGAGTCTGTGCACAAGCATCAGCCCTTGCTCTCCTGTGGGGTCCTGAGGTCAGCTCCTGACATAGACACCCCTGTGCCAGAACCTGGGCTAGGGAAAGCCTGAGGGAGGAAAGTTCTTCAGGTTTGTGCAATCTGTAAGGTCAGAGAGGCAGGACACAGAGAAAAGACCTTGAGTAGAGTGGCCAGATGCAAATTTCTAATCCAAGGGAATTAAGAATGTCTTTATTTGTGCTGCTTTTCTCACAAAGCTGGTATTTTCACTTACAGCTGTAAAAGGGATCTGCCACAGGTGGGGACCTCTGGAAACCTGTCTGAACTGGTGCATGCATGGACAGGAGGGTGGAGAGAAGAAACCAACTGCGGGAAAACCTCCAATGACTGATGTATTTCCTAACAGTCAGCAGGCTTGAATCAGGTAGGAAATACTGAATGTAGATACGTGATGACATCACAGCTATCCAAACCACATGGCCAACAAAATAACTGTCCACAACAAAAGAGCAGAGAAAAAGGGCAGTTTTCTGCTGTGTTTTGTGCATTAACGCCCTGCAGACCAAAGAGTAGGCTGACATTATGAATTATTGTATAAAATTTGCCATCTTTTATTCTATTCCTTCTGCAACCTGTACCTTTCAATTACTGTGTCTCAGCACTATTCAAGGCTAAACTCCTTTCACCCGGTGATTGGTAGTTGAGTACAGATTTTTTGTTACATGGATATACATCTTCTAGGATTATGAGGTCTGTTCATGAAGGAAACAGCAGCAAAAATAATAATACAACTATAGGTAGAAAATTTGATTAAAAAATACTTTGTTATTTAAATATTTCTCTCAATGCATTCCATAGTGATGAATGTGATTTTGTGAGAAAACGCCATCTTGGAAATACAGTACTGTATGTTAAATGAGATAATGATAGTAAGGGACTGTGATGCAAAGAGACTGAATATCTTACATTGAACACTTAGAGGGCCTGATTCCAGACTTGAAAAGTAATTGCATGTTAGAAGGAAAATACCTATTATGTTTTCATTCAAGGAATTCACAAGAGGGATAGGGAGCCAATGAAGACATTTCAAGGTGAGTAGAATGTTTATGGGAAAAAGTAATATTCCCTTATCCGATTTGCAAACACCCTCACTTAAAATTCTCTGACATTCAGTGTTAACAGATTGGCCTTAATCACAGTAATCAGCTCAGTTAGAAAAGGCTTCTGCTATATGTAACACCAATGGTACAGAAGGTGCTGTTCTCAGCAGACAAACGTAAAACCAGACGAAACAAGAATCATGCAGAAGTACAGCCTGGATGATCACAGCTAATAATAGAAGTATTTGACTTCGACCAAAGTTTTAAGAGAAGAAACTTTCTACCAGTACAAGGAGCGGTGATGCAGGTGGACCACATCCAATACTTCTAACTGCAGAAAATTATTTCCGTGCATCCCCGCACACCTGCCAGTTTGGCAATGGAAATTCTCAGATATATGTGTGAGAAACAGAGAGCATGGTTCCTCTGCAGCAATACAGTGAAATAAACACAGATCAGACTTTAGACCTGCTTAGGTCTAAAGCAAGCAGAAAGCTGATTCTGTGATGGACAAAGCACTTCCATTTACAAACTTTTTCCTTTTTTTGATAATTTGTAGTGAGCACTGCAGAGCACACTGAGCATGTTGTCAGCATGGTAACACTGGAACAGACAAACACAACCCAAATTATTTCATTTGCCTTGGCTCTGCCAGTGTGTGCACCCAGAGCTCTGCAAGAAGCAAGGCTTTCTGCTGCATTGACAAATATCAGCTGAAGTTCTCATGCTGTGGAAAGAGTACCAGAGAAGGCTTTGGGGATAGATTTCTCTCTTCTTTTGAGGGGAGCTTGGGGACATAACATTAGACAGGCTTAAATATGAAAATAAAATGTTGCAAGCATTTTCCATGACATGTCAGTGGAAAGTTGCTGAGCTGGTTTTAATCTGCAAAAATTATTCTGAGTTTTCTGAAAGAAGGAGCAAAGCGTGTTCCTGTTGAGGAGAACTGTGACTGTTTTACAGCATACCTTCAAAGGTCTATCTACTCTACTCTTTTACAGTGCAGGCCAGGTCACCTCCTACACATCATGGGAGAACAGACTAGTATTTATTCTTCTTACACTTGCTTAAAATAGAGGAAATGGTACAATTTCATAAGCCTTTTTTTTTTTTTAATATGTATCAGATCAAAAAATAGACCCAGACCTTACTTTAAGTGGGTTTATGTGTCAGCTTCCAACTTCCAGCAGTGATGTTACTGGCAAAGCAGATTAGAAAATTGAAAGAGCAGTAGGTGAACAGGAGTTCATACAAAGAAGGATGGGAAAACATCCAAGCAAGCAGCACCAGCAAGAGAGTTTATAATTTAATTAAATTATGAAAAGACTAATGGGTCAAGTGATGAAAACAACAATACAGTCTTTCAAGGCAATAAGGATTAGGAAGCCATCTTACAACTCACAAAAAATCAGTCCTTCATTCCAGTAACACAAGCGCAATTGTAAATTCTGTTGATTACGTTTGCATGCAGTGAGATGTTAGATTCGCTCTAAGCTCTGCAATGCCTACTTTAGCAACTGTGCCACAAGTGCACAGTGAATATTCTGAATAATTTTATGCCCATAGAATGCCTATGGACCACAAGTGTGAGTTGAGGTCATCATACAAAAATGAACTATGAAAATGTTAGGATTGTCCAAAAGTTTCACTTCTGTTGATCTTTTTACAGCATTAAGATACACTGTCAAATTTAACACAGAGGCAAATAATCGCTGTACAGACACCACAGAAGCAAAACCATCCCTGATTTCTGATGGCCTCTCAGACTGAGCCCATTCTGTGGCACTTCCTTCCCTGCCTCTTACCTTGTTTTCCCCTTCATTCCCCATAAGCAGAAGGATCCAGTTCCTAATTGTCCCATACAGAGTTTTAGGAGTACATTTTCTTTCAGTACTCAAAATATTTTTCCTTTTCCTGAGCTGCTTTATACTTGCTGTTTGATTTGCTTTATACAGCTAAATTTCTTCACATCATGACAGCTTTGGAGAAAGTATGCAAGAAGAAACATGTGAACTTTTAGTATACATGCAAGAGCATTGCCTGATCTGAGGTTTTAAACTGACTTAAGTGTCATAGTCCCTTTCTGATGCCTTTTTAAAAAGCTGCCAGTGGTCCAGAGATTCATTGGAGTTTTATAATATTATGCTGCTCATAGTAATAATCATATTGCTGCAATTTATGATTAATAGAATTACTCAGATATTTAATTGACAAACCTTTAGTCACTTACTTTGCCTCTCAGCAAGATGGAGTTGACTGTACAGATCCCCAAACTATTTGTGTTGCTTCTTGTTTCGTTTCTTCATGTCTTTGGCACCACTTGCTTTGCTCAGGAGTTCAAAATCACTCATAAAACATAAGCAATTTCCAGTAGTTTGTATATGGGGTAGTAATAATAATACCGTAGAAAGAGGATTTTGAGCTTGGAATCTCTCTATTTTTATTTTATTTTTAGAAGAATGCAGCAGGATAGATATAATTAGACTGTGCCAAAAGAGGAAAGTGATAGAGATGCTAATAGCAACTATCTTCTCCTACATCACACTGACATGAAATCTGGGATTTCATTAAGGAAACCAACACACCATTGAATGAAGCAAATGAACCTCCTACAGAAAATGAACTGAATTAGCGTGTAACAGTTATGGGAGATGTTTTGTCTTTTGTCCACATGGTGATCCTGGGCCAAAAGCTTCCTTAAACCTGCTTTGAGTTTTCAGTGCTATTGCACAGATATGATAAAGGATCTTTCTCTGCACTGATCTTTCTTACAACTGCAACTCTATAAACCTTGTGGCTGTCTTTGGCAGCCCTTGATTAGTGACTACCTCACCAGGGATGAAAAGACTTGGAAGAATCATTGTCTAACCACCTAATCAAACCATCTTATTTAGATCTACAGCTAAAATATAATAATAATATATCAGCAGTAGTGGTTTAATTTATATAATTATTTTGTTACATTTTAGCTACAGAGCTAAATAGGATAGTTTGATCATGTAACAAAGAGGCTGCATTATGTTATTCCAGTGTTGTAATAAGCTGAATTGTTAAAATCCTTCACATTTTTTCCTATATCTGGACTGCAGCGGTTGATAGAGAAAGCTGCTAAGGCAGAAGAACAAGACATTCCCACATGAAAAAATATGAACAACAAGTAGCAGAGGACTGTGTTTGATGCATGAAAGAGCTACAAATACTGAACAGATAAAGTGAGGCCTATTATCTCTTACTTCAAGCTTCAGGAGTTTGAATATGCTAAGAGACTCAAGAGTTGAAGTGCTGTAGCAGGAGTAATCTGGAGAGCAAGAAACATTGCCTAAGTGCCAGGACTGCCAGGCTGTCACATTCCTACCTGGGCTGGCTCTCAGACAGAAGCGTGGCCGGAGGTCTGCAAGTGTCTTGAATGCTGTGCATACCACCAACAAACCTGAAATGTTAACACTCCAAGGGTTGGGAAGTTTTTTTCCCAATCATTATAGTTAATATTCAAGGTTTAGGGTGGCTTCTTTTGCCTGTAATGATAAGATATCCAGGCTGGGAATGTATTACTTGAGGAATGGGGGTGGGGCAGGGTATCTGTTTTTTCCTCTAAATTCTTAATCAAGTTTCCTATAGCTTAGTGCTAAATACTGAGCAAGGTGGGAGTCAGTATCTTCTGCAGTTTGAGAACAAGTAACTTTTCTCAGGGTAAGTCTCCACAGCTTTCCCATTAAAGCAAGCAAGCTTCTTGCTGTGGGTAAATGGATGCAGTTCCTCTCAAGTCAATGAAAATCTGGCTTTGAGAAATTATTTAGCAACTGTTTCTTGTTTTGAGTATTTTCCTTTTTTAGACCATTTGTCACTACTGGTCAGTCAAACACTTCCAGCAAGCCAGGAACACTCTGTTACGGAGCCACTGATACAAATACCCTTGTCCCGGCTAATGCAATATTAAATGCAAAAGAACTTTACAGTTCTGTGATATGTTTTCAAGTCTGAAAGAAGCTCATTTTTGTTAAGGAACATGACAAGGGTCTGGAAACTGTTGTCATATGAGACTTAAAAATATGCTGTACAACAAAGACCTTGACTTTTCAGAGTTTGGGATGTTTTGGAGAGTGGCCTGGTACGTTTCTGGTTTTATGTTTTGGGATCAACTACCCTTTGTTTGGTGGGCTTTCTTTCATTTCTAAAATGAAATACTAAAATAAATACAGTATACTAAAATAAATAAAAATACTAAAGCTACTTCCAGTTCCATAATTTTTTCTTAAACCTTCCCACTTTTCTAAGACCCCAAGATACATTACGTGCTCCTGACCAAATTCAGGAGATATGTGTGGAGCCAAGCCTGTTCTCTTACATGCTGCTGTAAAAAAGGTCAGCTTTTTTGTCATTCACTTATCCCTTCCATTTCTATTTCTACATTAATCACTTCATTGGCAGGCTATAATTTACAGTTTCCTCCCTGTAATATAAGTGCAAATGGTTAATTTTACTGACATAAATTATATGCAAAGGACATGCTTAAAGTTGATCAGGCTTACGAGCCTGCTCTTACAGCCTTAATTTGTACCTTATACAAGAAGAAAAATAATAAATGAAAAAAGAATGGCATAAGGGAGTGTGACAATTAAAATAGGTGGGAAGAGAGGGGGAAGATCTTTTAATTGGAAACATTTTCCTTGGCAACTTAATTAACTCTAGATGAATCCCACAAAAAATTAAATAATTTGCAATTTATCTCTGAGTATGTTAACTCTGTATTTTTTGTGAAATAAAAGAGAAATAAGTATATAGACCTTAATAATTATATAACCACCCTTCTGGACATGAAATTAAAGAAGAGAAAAGAAAACAAATCAAAAGACCCTAAACAACAAGAAGTGAAGTTTATAAAATGAAAAGCAGCATATATTGAAATTTGGGATAGGGAGCCAGCAGCAGCGCAGCAACATGTCTTGATGAAGCAGGAAACCCCAAATCCAGTGAGCTACTTTGTAATTTAAGATGCTGATCTCAGTGCCTGTAACGCTAGTAATGTGTCATTTCTGGAAGCTAGGATGACATAAAACCTGTGTGGGAAGGAGGGAAAGCAACCTGCAATGTGGGATTGTTTGCCTTTTAATGAAGGATAGCTGAGAAGTTAATTGTACCTTCGGGTTTTTTTGTGAATGCAGGTAACCTGATCCTGTGAAATCCATGGACGAAGTTCACTCTTCATCTTCCTGTGGAGCTTGGTATGGGGGTTGCTATTGTGCACAGAATCACAGGAGACACCAGTGCCTGGGAGGCAGCAGTCAGCCCTTGTTTGCTTTCATCAGTCAGCTCCAGGGATGTGACTAGGGTTCTCCCAAAATCATTCATGCTTTCCCTAGGAATAACCAGCGTCAGTACATGATACATCTTTCTGTTAGTAGAGGAGCTACTGTATAACTTGAAATTCAATCTTCTTATTTTAGGTATTGCTTGGAAGCTTCAACTCATGTGCTTTAAGGAAAAGCAGCCACTGCATTCCCCTACCATGTTAAATGTACTGGTTTTAGATTTTACTGCCTTCTTCAGTGCCAATGTAAGTAACATCAGTCCTGTTAGGACAAGGATCTTGGAGATTTGTGCGAGAATCATCACAGAGGGAAACTAGAATCATCACACTAGGAAACAATTTGTTTCACAACATCATCTGGACTTTTTTTAAACCCAACTGAATCCTTAATTAACTTAAAAATATCTTTGGCAACTCCTTCCCAGATATTTTAAAATAGCAGGGAGAAAAATCTAAATTGTCTTGCATGGTGTGCTTTCAAAACATCAAATTAGAAAGCGGTGGGTCATTTTACAAATAACCACCTTGACAATAAGAAAGAAATTAGTGCTAATTATAAGCATTCTATACAAAAATTTTCTCTGATATAATGCTCCCAAGTATCTGCTGGAAATCTAGCAGCTTCTACATAATGGACTCCGTTTGCTCCCTGGTGTTCGTACACTTCTGTTCAGGTTGGTGGCCATGAGATTTATGACATGAACGTACTCTGGCTTTTCCCATTACACCTCAGAACTAGGAAACTTCAGCAATGGAGAATATATTCAAAAATGCACCCACTTAAGAACCTGCCTGCTTAGTTGCCAGAGTCAGAAAAACACTGCCAAGGTAGACAGGCCATCAGTTAGCACAGCATGTCTTGCAGCAGCCTGCATTTGAAAGACTCCCATTAAGCAGAGGAATCTGAAGAAGTTGACTTAAAGCTGTGGAAAACAAATAAATTCTTCTTCTGCTCTTCAAGAATATTCCTGTTGGACTATAGAAGCCAAATGGTGCTGCTTGTGAGAAGTTCCCTCACCACAAGTGACCCCAACCTGCTGACTGCACCTGTTTTGCCCTAGAGCATGACGATGAACCACAGTTTCTCTTTTCTGATGAAACTCATAAAAATCCCTCCTACTAATGCTATTTAAACATGAAAACTGGACAGTTATTTTTCTGCAATTTCTAAAATGTCACAGTCCCAGCAACAGGCTCAACACATCCGGGTTTCCAAAGGTTGACATTGGTGTGTCACATCTAGAAAGTAGAGATATAACTCTTGCTTAAAGGAGTAACTACAATTAAAATAGTAGGGATCTTCATCTGGTAATATCAACACTGTAATTCTTTCCTTCACTTTTACTTCTCCAGCATGAATGAAGAAATTCCTGCGAATTACTGATCTGTTTCAGAGCCACTTTAGACAGAACATCACTGGGTGAAATCTTGGACAGAAGCCAGGCAGTGGAAAAATTCCCAAGACAATGCAATATTTAGTTTAAGATCCTAGTTTTTATAATCTTGTGAGCTCACTCTAGATGAGAGATTGGTGCTGTAGCTCTGAACCCCTTTCTTCCTTTTGGACTTTTGTTAACATGGGTCAAAGACAATCTTTACACAAGTTATTTTTTTTTATTATCACTCATTGACAATAATGTTGTGCTGTGGAGGCAAACTCAAAAGGGAAAAGACGAATAACTTCCAATAACTTGTACTGGAAATTAATTCAGAATCTGCTTTGTGACTCAGTCAGATATACTGCTAAAATTCATACCGAACTTATTTTTATTTTTTTTAGGTCATTCTAAAATGAGCAGCTTAAAATGGCTTTAAAAATTACCTGTACACAGACATGTTCAAAGCATTGTTTTGGCTTGATACAATATTTTTAAAGGAAATTAAAATCATTCCTTTACAAAAATTTGAAGACACTTTAATCAGGCTGAAACATGAATCCAGATTGAAGCTAACTGAACAAAACAGATGAACTTTATAGAATCAGAGAGGGAGGATTCATACTGAAACAAGCTGACAACATAAATAATAATTCATCAAAGATTTTGGTTAACCTGCATGCACTTTTCTTTGAATCAGAGAGCATTGTCCACTTCTATATTGATGGTTATTTCAGATTGTAGTCTCCGTAGACAACTCCAAAAACAGTATTGGTTTTTGGCCAAGAGTAGAATAACTGAGTGCAATCCTGTCTTGTTTTACATGGAGCCACAATAGTGATGTTAGATTAAGTTAACTTGGAAGTTTAGCCTATTTAGTGGTGGTCAGCTACATGCATTTCTCAGCTCCACGAAACTATTCATGATTCAGAGGAAATGTAAACTTCTGATTCAGTTGTATGCAATTAAAAGATTAAGTTTCATCCTTCCTTCCACTAAACAAGAATAAAGTCAGTTTTTATTAGCAGTGCAATCATATCGTTTGCATTTTACCAAATACGAAGTATTTTCAGTCAACCTTTAATGTTCTTGCAGTTATAACTGCTACAAACTATCTTGTTGAACCAGTCAAAAATACCATTCAAATAGTGCTATTTGCCTTCTCCAGTTAGCTCAGGTACTCTGTCTCATTATGGTGGGATGTTATGTGCAGCTACACCTACCTTCGTCACTACTTAACAGGGCCAGAGTAATAGCCAGGAACACAGGACAGGAAAGGACATTCCAGGTAAAGTTTGTCCCACTGCTCTCTTTGTCATACAACCTCTTCCATTAACTTGTCAAGCTCTGTCTTTACAACAGCTGACCTGAGTATGAAGTCAGCCAGCCCTCTGGGAATGCCAGCCAGTGCTGGCTGCTAAAGCCCAGCCAGAAACACACCATGCCTGTCCACTGGTGCTGGTCCCAGATTCCCACCAGACCACATCTAAATCCACTTACATATGACACCAATTCTTCATGCCAACGATCCAGTACTTGCAGAATGGGCAAGGCCACACAAATAGTGCTGGGAGCTAGAGGCTGAAAACCTTCTCTTGAAAGTGAGGTGCTGGTGCTTGTCCTGGTGCTCGTGAAAAGAAATCATGTGAAGGAAAGGAAGTCTCTCTAGGCTCGTGTGGTTTTGCAAATTCCCCCCATGACTCCCACGGCTTTCCTTCCATTCACACCACACTTTTAAGGTGAGAAAACATCTTCCAGGAGTACTTCACATTAAAGCTAGGGTTTAACAGTTTAAAGAGAACAGGTAGGGCTGAGACCTGGACTTTGATTTTGATGTAATGTCTAGTGTGATCTTACCCAAAGAGCAAAAATTACGTGCCTCTGATAGATTCCAGTGTTATGAATCTATCAAAAGTACTTGTTTATCTGAACCTACACCAAGCCAAACTCATCCCACCACTGAAGTGGTCTCACATCCAAGAACAAAAATCCCAGGGTATATAAGGAAACTTTCTACTGACTTCATCCTGTTCTGGCCTGAGCCCTTATTTGGCAATTTTCCTAAATGATGAAAAAGGAAAAAACAGCATGTGTCTTCTCCTGGGAGACAGAAAGCATCTTGTCTGCCTCTCATTCATGCTTTCAAACAATAATTCTCCTTTATAACTATGTATTGTTTCTGGCAATAATTATGGATTTAAAACCAGATAAATTTGGTGTAAATTAGCAGCACTCTGTGAAGTCACTGGAGCTGTGCCAGTATATACCAGTTGAAGGAAGGGCACATAATGTGATGTTCTGGAGCTGTGCCAATATATACCAGCTAAAGGCATGGCCCATAATTCTGTACATCAGCATCTTTGCGCTGCAGTCCTTTATCAACAGCTGCTACATATTCTAAAAACAGAAAGAGAGTCGTGTCTTTCAAGGCCTGCAGAGAACAGGCAGTTTTCTCATTACAACTATTTTACAGGGTCTTTGAGAAATAGACACCATATGTGATTAAGGTTTCTGGGCCCTTTACCAGTGCAAATAAAAAATAGTAATTGCATTAGATCCATGCAGTGTTTTTGCACGTCAAAGGTGGTTTGGTCCAAGGGATCTGGTATCCTTCTAAACTCTAAAAGATGCAGAGAACTGCTCCCTTCAGCTCCTCATACACAGGCATTTGGTACACAGGGGGTTCTGACCATTGTACTGCACACAGAAGGCACAAGCAACTCCTACCTACATCTGAGCTGCACTAGAAGACGAGTGCTCGGGCAAAGGGCATGTTTGTATTTATTCAGTTATTAATATAATTTCTTATGTGAATGTTTGATGAATTTGAGTGTGTATATATTAAGAGGATTGAATTTTGTTTTCTTGCTTAAAGGTAAACCACCAAATTTTAAGCTCCAGAAGGTATGATTAATAATATTTATACTCTGCAGTTATGGTGTCCTGCCCTGTATTCTAACACAGGGCATGAGTTTTGCTCCAAGGTATTTACAACTTAATGTTGCCACAGATAGTAAAATTTCTTTTATTTTTTTTGCCTCATCTAATTTATTCTAGAGTCAGCTACACAGCTGAAGCCTGTAGCTGCCACCCCCATACTAATACTTGAGCTAGACCACCTAAAAGCACTTCTCTCACATAAATACAAATGAGGACAATTGCTAAGGATCCGTGTTTCCCAGCAGACAATACAACCTTTGTTCACTTGATACGTGCTTGGGTTTTGTTGGGTGTTTTTTTTCCTCTGAAAGAGTGGTAGCAAAAATACAGCCTTCCCATTTTTCCTTGGAGCCTGGGATCAGTAGACTGTGGAGTGAGATTTCTTGCCTTATCTAAACCTCTCAGTGATGGTCACTCGGGAGCAGACAGGCAATGCCACAGTCTTTCCCAGACAGGAAAAAGTGGCCCCAGAGGAAAAGATTGAGCAGGTCTCTGCTTAAATGGATCTGACAACTTTGCTTAGGGAAAGATGTTTGTCCCTGTTTATGGACGTGTCCTTTTCCCCCCTTACAATTCCCAGGACCAGCGTCACTTTTTACTGTGTGTCTGACTGTCTGGGTAGGGAGCCGGAGGTCATGTGTCCCACAGGCAGTGGGGATGGGTGAGAAACAAATCCACCAAGGCTGCCATTCGCAAGGGGGTTGAGTCTTTTCCATAACATTTCCATTATCCTATTTAAAGCTTAATACTCCAATGATGGCAGTCTCTCAGTTTATATCAATGGGAGTAGGGTCAGTATCTGTCCTAACCTGCACATGCGCATATATTTTCACATGAACCCTCCTCAGGCTGGAAGAATGTCAAAACCATTTTACTGGTATTTAAGTTACGAAGTGAAATCAATTGGTAATCAACTGCTTGCACCAATTCACAAATTTGTTTTTCTGAGCTGTGCTTTATATTTTTACCTGTCAAGATAGAGACTATTATTTTTAAACAAAAATATTCTATGGACTTTATTTTTTTGCTGTCAGTATTTGCTTTTTGAGTACCTCTAGCAAAAGTAAGAGAATCTTCAGCCAGAGTTTAATTTTAGAAAGGAAATATGGTATCATGCTTGGAGATTTTCTTAATCAGTCAGATTTGTCCTGACTTTCAACTTCAGATAAGAAAATAGACCATTTTATCACAAGGTTTTAGTGTGTGTGAGGTTTAATGCTAACCAAAAATGGCTCCCAGTATCTTAGTTATTAAAGTCACATTTGCTGGTGATTATAGCTATTTCCTGCACAAAATGAAGTTTCCACAAATACTTAATAAGTCAAAAGAAGTCAAATAAATGGTATGCCTCTGGAAATATGAAATAAACTCATATTTTTCTGAGACTTGAGTATCCCATTCACTGGGTTAAATGTATGCAGGAACTTATATTTATTCCTGATAATGTCTAAAACATCCTGCATCTAATAAAACTTCCCCAAATCATTGTTTCTGTCTTCCAAGATGCTGAAGCTCTCTCTGTGCTCTCTTCTCTTTGGTGTAGAGAAACCAGACACTTTCCACCACTAGACAGAGTTAGAAAATAGCTTTCTGCTGTGATCTCAATATATGAACTCTAACCTCTCTTTAAAATCCCAGAGACTTCTATAATATTTTCAGTTACTTTAGTCAGTGGTTTTGCTGCAATTTTTTCTATAAACTTTGAGGTATATCTATATATCTTTATAGCGATATATCTATATGTCTATATTTCTGTCTATATCTATATATATCTAAGTTTTTTCTAAATGGTTATGTAAAAAGTACTATATTTAATCATGTCACTGTTAATCAGAGAAATATGGTTATTGTAAAATAATTGATATTGAATTCAGCCCACCTATTGTAGGAATAATCTTTTGAAAGTGCACTAGGCCAGTCAGAGATAAAAGGAACTTTAAAAAATGACAAGACAAAACAATACAAAAGAACGCAAAAAGTTGTTCCAATGCTTTTTCTTCTCTTTCCCAGAATCTTGTGTTTCTGAAATAAGTGCCTGAAGGGCTTGATCCAAACCTCTGAAGATGAAGGGAAAATGTGCTGTGAAGCTTTTGTCCGAGCCCTGTAGGTGCTCCTGGTGCTCCAGGTTTATCAGCCCACCATGGCTGCCCATGTGCAGTGGCTGCACTTGGTGTTTGCAAGGCATGGATTAACACAGTGAATTGGAACCTGCACATGTTGTGTTAATTTTTTTTCATAAGGACAAAAGAGGGTGTCTTTCCCCTGACTTCAGTGAATGTGAGTAAAGTCAAAAACAAGAACAGTATTTTGGAATAGCCACAATTGCTGCCAAAGAAGACACAAAATCTACTAAGACCCGGCACTACTGCAGTTCACAGAACAAATGGCAGAGAATGGAAGGAAAGCTTGAAGACCACAGTCAAAAAATTAAAAGCCTAATCCTTGATGCAGACAGAAACAATTATTTGCCTGCAGCAGTTCACTGGAAAGAACCACGAACTTGTGAACACAGACAGCTCATGATCTATTTGATCATTAGTGGACACACCCTACAAAATAATGGCAGGGTGCTAATTATACTGAACCATACACTAAGGTTCTAGTTAATTTTTGACTCTGGAAAACTGTTGTGAACTTAATCAAAGGTAGAAATTGAAGGAATTGGCCTATTGCAGCTTACAAGCAGGCATCTACCACATAACTCTCTGGCCAAATTGGTTTGGGCAGCTGCAATTAGAATTTTGCTGGTTTGTTCTCCTTAATGAAAATCTCATTAAAAATCCCAGAGATACAAATTATTTGGAAAAGGCACCATAATCAAGGCCCTTAATGTCCACCTGATTCATCTTTCACATCTGAAAAGTCTTTCTTCTCAATTCAACCAAGCTTTCAGCAAATGCTGCTGTACACAGCAGAGTTCGGCAGTTACTCCCAGGACTGCAACTAAACTGGACATTGTCTTGTCATTGTGTGACACGTTTGCCTTGAATATCAATACAAGGAATATAAAGTTTCCCTGTGTTTGCCCCCAACTTCCAGCATTTTCACAGCCTGCTCTCCTGCCCCCATACAGTATCTTCACATCATAAGTATCACTGCTTCTTATTGACTGGAGGAAGAAGACAATTCCAGATGGATTTCTGCACCAGGCTGCTCTCTGCAGAGAACTCAGGGATTGAGGGGGGGTCCTAAAGAGGACAGTCCTTTGGCTACAGATAACATTGCAGCTGGCCCTGTATGATTTGTCAAAAAACATAGACCTACTAAATTTTTCCCCTGCCGTTTCTTCCAGTAAAGAAACTGAAGGTAGTTTGTCATTGTCTCATGTTCACTCCTGGTGAAGTAGAACTCCCACATTCCTAAAATGCCTTGTACAAATGCAAACATCCCTATGTGCAATGGTGTGCTTCAGCTCTGAAAATGGGAATGAGGCAACTACCTTCAGCTGCTCTCCCCTCTCCTCAGTGCAAGCCTTTGGACTGTTGGGAAGGTAAGAGATCTTGAAGACTTCTGACATTGTGACACTTACTCAGATTACCTCCTCGTTTGCCAGGGACTCACAAACATACTTTGAAGTTTCTGAACAGCTTCCCATTGGCTTCAGTGGGTGTTGGATTGGGCTTGCAGGTACAGCTCCAAGTCTATTCCCAGTGAGGCAGTGTTTCTGGCCCCTGTGAATTGCTAATTTGGGATTCCCTGCTTTTTTCCAAACTTAAGGGCTCCAGCTATGGCATACAAAGTGCTTGAGCCATGCCAAGAAGCCATCTAGAATAATTTTCTGAGTAAGAACTAATCAGGTCAAATTGGGTGCCCTGCTCTGAGGGATTCAATCACCGAGGCGAGTGCGAGAAAAGGACCCTGGCTGGTTTGGCATGAGCATCAGTGAGGGCTGTGATTGTGCTGGTCTGTGAGAAACCTGGGGCTGGCGAGCAGTCTTCACATGATGTCACCTTTCCTGTACTCGTGAAAAGGTTGCAAGGACCTGCGGCAATCCTCCCAGAAAGGCTGGGTCTTGTTGCTCCTGGATGCAGAACGTGTGGCTGCCTCGGCACACACCTCGTTAGGGAGATATATGTAAGGCAAACAAACCCCACTCCAAGAGTGTTTATCTCATGGCACAGAACGCCGCATGCCCCCGGATCAAAGCTGGTGGGAACAGATGCTGTTAGCAGAGCAGCAGCTGCACTCAGATCCTGTCCACACCCTTCCTGTTTGCAGTGGCCTACCCAGGGGCTATTATGTTCCCAACAGGGCGATGATTGCCCCTCCTTCCCACCCCTGCTGCCACTCTCCAGGGAGGGTGTACCGGAGCTCGCCTCGCTGTCTGCCTTCGGGTTCTCATTGTTTCTTTCGGAAGGTGCAGATAGTGGGCTAGACACTCCTTGGCTGGTGCTCTGATAAGGGTCTGGAAATTGTTCTCATGTGTTACACAGAAGCCTGCTTGAAAGAAGGAACTCTACCCAAAATAACAAAACTGACCTCAGGGCTCATTATTTCTTTCAAGTAAGGAGCTTGAGCCTGTCCAGACTGGAAAAAAGAAAAGGTCAGTGTGGCCAGACTGTATCTTTTACTGGACTGGAGCAAGGTGGCATTGCAGTTAGTGATGTTACCATGCTCTCTTTCAAGTGTTCTGGAGGTTGCATTCCAGCTCTGCATGCAAGGAAAACTATTTCCTCACTGTCCTGCAATGACCTGACTGTTGTCCAAGTAATTTATATCAAGTTTGGCTTAACCAAAATAACCCTAACTGTGAGCAACAGCAGTGTAATCTTTCTTCGGCAGGGTGGAGAGAACTGCACTCACAGCAAAAGGAGGTGACTGGAAAAGCAGATGGTCAACAAGAGGACCTGGGCAAGAAGGAAGCATGTCCCTTTTCATCCTAGATGTCCAGTAACCTCCGATCAGTCCATTCGTTTATGATTGGGCCAACCTGTAAAACACAGCAGATTGACTCTGATTTTCACTTGTGAAAATCAGGAATACTTACCAAGGGTATCTCTGGGGCTAATCAGCGGAATTTGGATTTTAGAATGCCTTCTGATTTGCATCTGTAGCAAAGACAAAAATCCTTTGGCAGCTTTGGTCTGGCATTTTCAAGCAGTAACACAAACATTCCTACAGTTAAAACATTTCCTACCTTGCTTCTGGTGTGAAGCTTAATTAATTCAGAAGAGTCATCATCTTCAAAAGACCATCTTAAATACACTGCTGGCAGGTACAGTTTGTGGTTTATTTTTCCTTGGTGCTTGCAAGATCAACAGCAAAACTGATACAACTGGATATAATCTAAAGTTATTTCTCTCAGAACAAATATGATGCTTCCCCTCTACTGGGCCACAGTGAGGCCGCATCTGGAGTATTGAGTTAGATTCTGGTCCCCACAGTTCAAGAAAGACAAGGAGCTACTGGAGAGGATCCAATGGAGGGCCACAAAACAGAGGTCCACAAAGATGATGTGGAGTTTCTCTCTCACAAGGAGTTGTGTAGTCTGGAGAAGACTGAGAGGGGTTCTTATCAATGCAAATAAATTTCTCAAAGGCAGGTGCTGGGATGATGTGCCAGACTCTTCAGTGGTGCACAGCAACAGGACCAGGAGTAATGGCCATAAACTAAAACACAAGAAGTTCTGCTTCAACATGAGGAAGAGCTTCTTTGCATTGAGGGTGGCAGGGCACTGGAAGAGGCTGCTCAGGGCAATCATGGAGTCTCCGTCTCTGGAGAAATTCAAAACCCGCCTGGACTCACTCCTGTGAGTGGTTACCCCGCTCTAGGCAATCCTGCCTTGGCAGGGGTGTTGGACTAGATGATCTCCACAGACCCCTTCCAACTCTAACTTTTCTTTAATTCTGTGATTATATCAAAATTCTTAGATTAGATTGCCCACTAACTTAATTTCTTGAGACATCTTTGTTTGCTGTCTTACTATCTCATAGAAGTGGAAAAAAGCAGCAACCAACCACACTGAAGGCAAAAAAGTTGATTGCATTACCTCACATCAAAGAGAATCGTAGGATGCTCCAAGTGACCAAGACAGTGAGTGAACAGAAAAAATAATGATAAAAATACTGATAAATATTAAATATGTTTTGTATTAAAAATATGATTTGTAAGTTAACTCATTCAGAATTACAGCAGAAAGTGACAGACACTTGTGCGCTCTTGGGACTGTGTTGGTCCATGGGTCACCTATTCTCTTACATGCTTGTCCAACCTCCCCTCAAAGTTCTGGTCCTTGCCCACTCTTCAGAACAGGATGTTGGATCACAGAGAGAGCTTTTGCCATTTCCAATGTCCCCAATATCTTTGCATCATACTTTTCCCAATTCAACTTCTGTCCTTACGACCCACCATCCAACCCTCTATATGATGCTTTCAATGGGAGTGCAAAATGCACTGGCATCCAAGGCTGTATCTGTGATGATAAAACATGCTGAGATCTGGGAACATGTTCTCAGTAATGAACATTTTCTGAAAGGTCCTTGGCACAGTTTAGTCATGCCAGTTAGCAATTCTCCTGGCCACAGCTCCCATGAGTTCACATGAGCTCACAGGTTGCCTGTTCCCAACAGGCAACCTACCCATGGACACTCTACTTTGGAGGTTGAGTCCAATAGCTACTGATGTGGCCAGGTTGTATCTCCAGCTTTGGAGGCAGACAAAAGGCTTTAGCACTGTTTAGTTTACTGATATAGATGCAGCCAATGGCTTTTTAAAAGCCTCTCAGTGTTTTCCTGATTAACCTTTCCCTGAAATAATACTGCAGAGGGAAACTCCCTGCTTACAAATCCTAGATCAGGCTGTCTCTTTCCTGGGTGTTTTCTCTCTATTAATTTGTTATTTACCCTGACAGCTTATTTGTTCTCCCAGTTGTGCTCTCCTATCTGCCAGCTTGTGCAAGCTGCACTGTCCTTTCCTATTTCCTCTGTCTCTGGTGTTTCCTGCTCACCATCATTTTACACTGCGGCATCTGTGGGAGGGGCTTTCCTTTCTCCTCACTGCAGTCCGTAAGTGCTGACTGCAGCCTCATCAGTGGGAATGGGAAGGAAGGAAGGCAGCTCTGCCTGGTGTTTGGTGTTGGTCCCTCTCCTGTGCAGGAACTGTTCCATGCTGCTGCCATACTTAAGCTGGTATGGTTTTTGATCTCTACTGTCAGCATTATTTTGGCTTTCAGTGTTTTCATCCAAAGTCTCTGTAAGGCAAGAAGCAGGTCTCTGTCCTTCCTTGCATTGTTTGCTCCTCTGCACAGTCACCACATCAGCAGGATAATGCAAAATATCCCCCAGGCACAAACACAACAGGCTGCCAGGATGGCGTGTACAGTTTCAAATGCCTTGAATCCCTTCCCACTGTGGAATGAGTCCCCTGGTTTCTTTCCTCTGAGCAGTCTGAGTAAGAGGATCATTTAAGCAAGAGAACTGTCAGATGTAATGTAGCAGTAGCCACAATGTGCCCAGTTCATTTTGGTCATAGGAAATGTCCCACACAGGGACAGGTTGGCTCTCCTCTCTAGAGGAACATCTTTGCAACCCTAAGCCTGTCTCTGACAGCAAGAACTGGACAGGATTTCCAACGTAATTCGACATGGGTTTTTTTCTATTAACTGACCATAGGTGGCTTTCTGGCCAGGGTACTCAGCACACTTTGCTAAAGCAATAGAGAGATGTAGCTCTGACCTTCAGATTACATTCTGG
Source organism: Ifrita kowaldi (assembly GCA_013398055.1). Lineage (NCBI taxonomy): Eukaryota > Metazoa > Chordata > Aves > Passeriformes > Cinclosomatidae > Ifrita > Ifrita kowaldi. The sequence goes on along the minus strand of VZRS01005028.1, from coordinate 1,215,128 downwards.
GGGCCAAGCACACAGTTTGTAGTTGTGTTGTCTTTTTCTAGGATCTAGTTCCAGACAGCTACCGACTGTGAAATACAATTCAGGGAGCTAAAAGTCACAGAAGGAAAGTGACAACATAGATGTTAATGGAATTGCTGCCTTATGACTGCTGTCTCCACAGCTAGCCCAGGTCAAGAAACCAACAGGAGAGAAATTGTGTTTATAATACAGCACAACTGAGCAGTAACACCAAGATATTTTGGCAGACAGGTCACCATTGTGTGCATGGCTGAACATGTATGCACAAGTGGGAAGTACAGGCACAAGAACACACATGCACACACTGCAGAAAGCATGAGGTGTCAGAACACTGCAAAACCTAACTGCAGAGAAGTGATGTTTAGATGTGTTTTCTACTTACAAATTATTATTATTATTGTTATTATTATTATTATTGTCTTAAACATCATTCAGGACCCCAGCATAAGCCAAGAGCCATTACATATAAGCAGCTGTGTGTTTCATCCTCCAGAAGGCTGTTCCTGGCAGAATGGCAGAGAATAGCATGGTGTGCAAGAGCTCCATGTCTGTCTCTCTTTTTTTTTTTTTTTTTAACAGTAAATAAGTGTTTCTGAATAACCTACAATACTGATGAAATTAAATTTCATCCTGGTTGATGGCTATGCTGGGATCAATCTATCAATCTCTCATAGATTTCCTAAGAAGCACTGATGCTTAGTCCATAGATTCCAGGTAGGTTCTGCATCCAAAGAATGAAGAGTTTGATACAAAAAACACCTGTTTTTACCAAGAATCATAGTATAACTGTCATGGGAACTGATGTTGAGCAACTCCAAGACTGAGCTGATATTTGAAGACATTTCTGTGCTGCAAGTTGAAATAACAAGAAAAGTGGGCTACAAGCCTCTCCTCATGAAAAGAGAGCTGGATGCTCCTGGAGCTCACCTTCTGCTTATCTGGAGCCTTGACCCCTGCCTGCACCATTTGATCTGCATGCCTACGACTGCTGGAGACTTATCTCTTGCAGGAGGAATTTGCCTGTAGCTCATGCACCCATCTTACAGCCCACTTACAAAGTGGATTATGGGACTAACACTTCAACGCTCACAAGTGGGAAACCTGAGAGCAGGTCATGGTCTCCATCACAGGCGAGGTGTAACAGAGTCAAGTGGGAGGTCAAGCAGAACTAACTGGGTGAAGCTCAGCATGTTTCATGACTCTCCCCAGCCACAGAGACTTTAGGTCTTATCAGTGTAAAAGGATCACCAAAAGCATATTTAGTAGCCGAATAATTACTTATTTAATTGAACGTAAGTCATTTTTTCTTCCTGTTCTCCTTCCCAAATTTGATCTTTCCAAAATAATTTTAGACAGGTAATGGAATACTCACCTGGCATCCTGCAGCCAGAAAGACTGCTCGGGCTAGGGAAACCAGGAAGAAAAGCCTTTTCCAAAAACACTGGCAAATTGCAGAAAAGGAGGGAAGGGACATACTGTAAAATTATAAGTTGCATGAGAGGAGACTTGTCTTCCATCCTAAGAGGAAATATAAGCTAGAGACAGGTTTTGTTTTATTTTTTTCCCTGATACATTATATTTTGGTCCAAAATTATTTCCCCTTCTTCCTCTCCCATACTGATGTATCAGTAATTTTCCATATATTCTAAATGTGGCAGTCGAAGCTTGGTGCTTTGGATGCATTTATTTTTCAGAACTCTTTTGTTGTACTTGAATATATTGATTCTTCCCACTGTCCAACGACCCATTAAGCCATTATTCTAAGGGAAAGCTGACAGTTTACTTTTGGTTATGACCTTCTGGGCTTTTTATGGAGCGCACTATTTCTCAAGGCTTGTGCTGGGGCAGTTGTGTCTTCCATCCTTTTGGCTAACTGGCAGCCAGCAAACAACATTTCTTAAAAATGGAGGACTTTCCTGAGGAACTTCTCTAGCAACTTCTTGAGTCGTTAACTGCTGAAGGGGAGAGAGGAGCAGGCAGAGGCAGGAGGCTGTGATCACTGCGAGCAAGCATTCGGTTTCGCCTGATGACACATGGCTTTCCAAATTAGAGGGCTCTGAATAAAATAAAAAATATCAAAGCCATGTGTCTGCTTGTGGGTGCCACATTCCTTAGGATCACAGTGGCCGTCCTTCTGCACGAATGTCACAGAAACAGCTCGATTTCATCCCACTTGAATGATGTGGCAATATTGTGAAACAGGGTGGAAAAGCATCCCGAAAACCGTGAAGCGAAGAAACCGCTGGAGAGCTGGAAAGCGGCTGTAGAGACCCAAGTGCTGTCACTTTAAAAGGGTGATCAGCCTCTGTGCCTTTGAAATCATTTATCACAGAAGCCGTAACATCTGCCACCATCTTGGATTCATTCGAGAAGTGCGTCTCAGTAGCCATTTTAAATATGTTTGTTTTCAATTCAAAACACGTAATTAAGTACAGGCTGGGGTACAGTATATGCCTTGAGCTGCTTTCTATCACCCTGGTTCAGACCATGGCTTTTTCACAACTATGTGCTTTGAATTGAAAGCTTTTTTTGCTATTTTTTTCCCCCCCTACAGGGTCTGTTGTTTCTCAAGAATCAATTGAAAGTAAGGCTGCAAATTTAAAGGAGCCCATCTGATAGGAGTCTGAGCATCCTGAGGCCAGAGGGGCTGCCCAGCCTCCTGGGGCACTAAGCAGCTCCTTCCTTCAGCGTGGACAGAGCTCAGCCCTCACAAACTGCAGCCGAAGTGTTGCTGTCAGAAGACTAAGCTATGCCTTGTGTTTAATTTAGCCATGTCCCACTTCTTAAGACAAGAGACACTCAGATGATTTGTTGTCATGGAAGGAATGGGCAACCTTGTTACAAGTTTCCAGAGAGGCTACAAAAAAGGTAGTTATGTCTTTAACATACTGTCCTTCATAAAGTATTCACATCCTTTTTCCAGACTTTCTAGGAGGCACTTCAGAGGGACAGCGTGAAGACAGTACTTGGCTGTTTACAATGCCTTCAGTTCAGCTGACTTTTATCACCATCACTGACACGTTGCAAACAAGCCTGGGGAAAAGACGAGCAAATGCTCAGGAATGAGCCACTCCAGACTGACAGAAGATGGGTTAGACCTGCAGTTCTAACGTTATATCCTAAAGAGACAGGAAGAAAAGCAAGTTGCTAATACAGGAATAAGTCAGAAGCACAGGTAGTGCAATTCTCTGTCCACTCTCCCAAAGAAGAAGAGATTTTTCTATGAGGCTGAGACAAATACATCTATCTGAAACTTGAAGTCACACAAGTTTTCTGAATGAATGAGGTGCTCAGGTGCTGGGGCTACGTGTGTACTGGTGCACCACCCCCTTTCCTCAATTCAGGCAGGCAAAAGAGAATAGGTGGATACTTGGGGGTGCTTAAGAGAGACCTGCTCCCCACCCCTCTGGGTACTGTGGTTCCCATGCTGACAAAAATCAGGTCTACAAATGGGCCAGGATGTGCAGCATGCTTTAACCTCCAAATTTCAAGCTGAGATGGTTTCTGAATGATGGGTGAAGTAGGGCTTAGCGAGCAGGTATGTGCAGCTCACACTAATGAAATACAGAAATAGATTATCTCAGATTTCAATGACTCTGTGCTTTTAAACATGACACCTTAATTTTAAAACACAGTGTATGTGAGGCAGTTTTTCTTTCCTGAAGTTGCCTGTCAACACCTGAATTCAGAACTATACAAACAGAGAACACCCTGTCATATGTCTACCGTGACATGAAGAAACAGAGCTTTTGCATAATTTATGCTCCAGGTTTCTGTAAGAGATACCTACAACAAATATGTTCCTCTGATGATGAAATATATCCATGATTCTGTCAGTGTTTCAATTGAAAGAGAAAAAAACGGAGGAAAAAGGAGGAAACTAATGATAGGGTCCCTGCAAGAGACTTCTGTCTGTGGTCACGGTCTTGTACAAAGGAGATGGGATGCATCTGTGTTGAAAGTAAAAGTATCTGCTTGGTATGTGTGCTCCTAGTGCGTGTTTGGGAATAGATTGTAAATCTGATGTGGGGAATCTGAGAGCAGAAAAAGCAAGATACCTGCTGCTACTTGAGCTAATGCTTCCGAAAGACGAAGCCAAAGCATGCTTTTAATTTTCTGCTGCACCCATCTTTCTGAAGTGTCTCATAGCCATACAAGGGGGGTGTTGTTAAAGATTTCAAGGAGGAGGGGATTAGCTTTCTTTTTTCTTACGAATCTGTTTCCCATGGGCTTTCTTCTTGGGGCACACAGCCTTACAGATGAGTGCTGGAATTACAGGGGTGAGAATTCAGCCAGGAATGAGTAACATGCAGCCATACGCACGAAACAGAGAACATCCTCTTTGACTAGGTGATAATTAGAAAGGCTGCCACATTGCTGTGTACACAAACAAAGCACATCCCCTTTGGGAACGTATTTTCTTTCCTCTGATGTGAGGGTTGTTTGTTTTTTTTTTGGTGGAGGATAGTTTTTCGCTACTCACTGACGTACTTTTAAACATAACTTCTAGTTCTAGCAGCTGCTTCCACATATAGGCATATGACCACTACCTAAATGGGTCTAGCTGGTGTGTTGCAGAACAGACCTACTGCCTGGTTAGAAAGGGTTGATAATTTATCAGCTCTCCGTGCTACCAGAATAAAGCCAATTAAAGGTGTCTTGGAATTAAATTACTATCTCCTCATCTTCGGCAAAAACAGACTGATAACCCCATAGCCACAGCTGGTGAATGACAAGCTGAGCCAACTCTGAGCAGCTTTTTCTTCCACTAAAAGGCTCATCTTCTCATAATCCACTTCCCTTGTATTCAACCCAGAATGCAGGGGCTTTCCTCCGGATCTGACCCATCCTCTGCATTTTCTAACCATGGTCTGACTCCAACTCCAGCAGCCTAGAATGACCTTCCCAGAAAAGCCATATCTCCCCATGCAGGCTAGAAAGGAATAATTTCTGAGTAGTTAACAGATGCAAATATGAACTTTTTGGATTAAAGGGATGACAGGCTGAGACAGTATACTGTTGGATATCTTGCAGTGACACACATCCTTGAAGTCCTTCAGGGAAAGGAAGGAATATACTTTATCTGAAAGGAAGGAAGGAAGGAAGGAAGGAAGGAAGGAAGGAAGGAAGGAAGGAAGGAATACTTTTTTATATACTATCCTTCCAGTGTGCATTGTCTGCTTGAAGAGCTATAATCACATTCAGAACCAACCTCTCTTGCCAGAGTGCCTCACAGGAAGGCTGATGGTGTTGACCCTCTTCAGCTAAGCTTTTCTGGTCTACATGGAGGCAAAAATAAGACAACAGCACTTAAAGTGTCAGGGAAATAATATGTAAATTAAGCTGAGACGTGTAAATAGTTGCAGTTCTGTTGCACTTGGACATGAAAGAACCACGCAGACACTTTGTCAGGAGAGAAGCAAGGAAGCAAGAGGGGGTCAGAGACCCCACGCTTTATTATATATGTTCTTAGAAATCACCGTGGATTGCAGAGAGAAATTACCACCCCTCAATCACACTGGTCAAAGGGAAAATCCATCAAACGTCTCCGCCTAAAAGAATAGAATAAAAACAATAAGGGACAGTTAACAAAACATAGCTATATTTACAGAAAGTGCATGAGAAACTGTTACAGCAAATGAAAACATCGAAAAACTGCAAAACTCAAGGCAACACAGTTCTTTCTGGTGGATAATTATTTCAAGTTCTGCGTGATCTCCAGGAAAAAAGAGCCATGTGAATTCAAAGTGTAACTCATTAACTGGCTTACAAATGTTCGTACAGTGAGGAGGATATTAAGGTCAAAGCTGAAACTTGATTTAGGTTGTATGTTTTTATTAAGACTTACTAGACATTCTGCCTTGCATTCTGCAGAGAAAAGGACAGAGCCTCATAAAGGTTTACAGGTCTTCTTAAGCTTGCTATTATCAGCAAGGGAAGAAGTGGCAAGATATCATTTTCTTTCAAAGAACATAATTTTCCATATTTGGATGTGATTTTGTATTCAATCAAAACAAAAAGAAAAGATCATTTGATTAAAAGGTTCAACAGAATTTAAATGCAAATTGTGTAAGAAAACAAAATGTTTTCTCCCTTCCATACACAGTGGTAGCAGCAGGCCAATACTGATGCATTTAAATGTATTCAAAACATATAATTTACATTTTTCTTCAAAGTTTTAGGATATATGCACACAGCTTTCAAAAGGGGCTTTTGAACTGAAATTTAAGTAGGACTCACAAAACCCACTCCTAAATGAGCACAGTTGAACAACTAAAAAAATTTGTGCACAAATTTCCAAACAACTGTCTTTAAGGCTCTAAATGCCATTATATTCTAATGCCACTGCACATAAAAACACTCATGTAGGAAGCAGGTGGTGTCCTTTAAGATTTAACAAGATGAAATAGAGGTCAGATTTACAACAGGTTTTATACTTTTCAATGCACATAGATGGTATATGCAACAGCATTTCATATTTCTGCAGCGAGACACATTTCAGCACAATCAAGTCCTGATTCAACAAAATCTATGATAACACACCCAAACGTTGGCATCTAGCAGAACCCACCAATGCAAGTGTCCTGGAGTCACCCCGGGACAGGAAGTCAACCTTCAGTCCCACCACACCCAGTAGGTCTCTACCACGTATTTGGAGTCAAGCTCAGGCTAAGGTGATGCATTCAGGATCAGAGCCACCCTGCCTCACCCTGTATGGCTGGGGCTGGATACACCTCCCTGCCTGACCCAGCTCTGCTGGCTGATGGTGGTCCTGTGGCACAGGACTGGGACCTCCTTTGGCTGACCATGGAAGGCAGCCAGGAGCACAGGGCAGCCCATGCCCTCCACAAAGGCTGGCTGGGGCCATGGGGCAGCAAGGCAGGGGAGGTTGTCCTGCCCCTGAAGTGACCCCACCAGCTCAGATCCAGCTGCAATTGGCTTTAAAGGGCTGCAGGAGTACAGGGTTTTCCATAGACCGACAGGTAAAAAAGGAAACAAAGCATATGGTTTCATCTTTACCAGAACAAAATATGCAACAAAAAGCTTTTTCATCTTAAATGTGTGTAAGCAATTCTTGGCTAACATCTGTGTGTGAAGTAGGGTTCTCCCCATAGCAATGTCCCACCGTGGTAGTTTTAAGCCATAGAGAATCCAAGGGCTTTCTAAAGTTTAAAAAAAAAATTCAAACAACAAAATAGAGGCAAAGCTGGGTCACTGGGTTGAAATTCCTTTGACAGATGCAAAGGTCTCGCTGACAGTTATTTTCCAGGTCTGCAGCTCAGCAATCCTGCCCCCGAATGGTTTCCCACATGAAGTGTTTGAAGAGGCGGTCGACGTGTGACTGATCTCCAAGGCCCACTGCCTGGTCTTCTTTAAGGATGGGGCGGGGACAGAAGGAAAGGTGATGCTGATAAGGGAATCTGAACCAAATGTTGTCACATTCTAGAGGTGATTAGATGCCCTTGCTGTGACTTATTACACAACCTGAAAGTGGACAGGGAAAACCTGGGGTGAAATGCAGCCACAAGAGGGGGAGATGCTTTTTCGGCAATGAGCAAAACCGAGAGAGAAATTGTTGTAGATGCCTAAAACAGGTCAGATATCAGAGCTTTTTCTCTGCTGTGGGATAGATGTGATGCCGCAGTAAATTTCCCCCCAATCAGACCTACTGTATTTTACATTTATACCTTCACAAGCTGCTGATTGTATAAAAAAAGGCTTATCTTTAATAAAGAGCAGGAAAATGCTAAAGGCCATTTTTGATCAATCTGGGTTATTTTAGGTGTTGCTTTTTCCTTGCACACTTGGAATGAACTAAAGTTTTGAAGCCTAATGTATGCAATAGAATTAAGAGACTTAAAATTAGAATGCTCACCAAACTTCTAGAAAATGTTTGTGTATTTGCTTCTAAGAAAAGTTATTGATTCATATGTTTCACATTCTTAATGTTCGTCATGGCCTATGAAATAACTAAATTGTCCTCCATTTTCCCCAAAACATTTTTGTCAAATGTCAAGACCTTGAGGCAAGGATTTCAGGATTTAATGTTATCATTATGCATTTTTAGGTACACATTATCTGTAAATATGCATTATTGTATGTGGTGATACAACAAATTGGTGTGCAAGTACAAGGGAAAGAGCAAATTTTCCTAGTCCAAAGGAAAAACCAGCAATCTCCTTCTTAACCAGGTGACAAACTTCTTTCCAGCCTCCATACCTATCACATATAGCCTAGGTTTGTTCCACATCTGGATGCCGTGGTGGCTACTGATTATTCCCCAGCTTATTACTTAATTGTTGAAATTCAGACTGAGGATGGCAGCTAAAATGCCATACAGAAACACTGGCCACTACGACCTACCCAAGATGTCCAAGGGATCGTAAGGAGCTTTTCAGAGTATGAGGGAAGATTTGATCTAAACTGAATTTTATGTCCTGTTGATACCTATCTGCTCTGGTTCCCCATGTTCAAAACAGGCCTGATACAACACAAGTCTGCTATGCCTGGTGAGTCACCTGTCAGCCCCCAAAGTTGAAGGGTAATCTGAAGAACAGCCCAGGGCCAGATAGACCTTGCTGGGGACACCAGTTGAGCAGAGGCAGCAGCTCTGCTGTGACAGTCTCAGCATCCTGTTGTCTTTTCCTGATGTGGCTGAATAGCCATTTTAAATGCTGGCCTTTATCAGGCCTGCAGTTGCCTAAGTAATGTCCTGTGGTGATTATAATAAACAGAAGAAGATCCATAGTCTGGGAAAGATTAACGTATGGGCTCTCCCTTTTACCTCACTTTTGTAGCTAAAGAGGAACCGTGATGAGACTGAGGTTTTACCACAATGTAAATTATTGGTTTTGGTGTCCCAAAGAATGCATGTCTGGAGGCAGCCAGGTGGTGAGCACTGCTTTGCAAGCAGCTGCAGGAGTGCTCTGTGGAGTTGAGATCAGCAGGAATTTGGGTTGGGAGTGTGGCTGTGACACAGGATCTATGGCTCAAAGTTTCCCATCCCTCTGCCACATATCGTGACTCACTGTGTCAAGCAAGAGGTTGCAGGAAGGAAAAGGGCAACAAAAGGACAAAGAGAAAGAGAAATCCTTTCCCCGTGGTTCCTATCTTCCCCAATGTTTTACCTTAGCAGTTTGAGAAATGTATCTTTTTTATCTCCTTCCTCAAGTCTGTGGAATTTTAAAGGCTGTCCATGCACTACCTTCATATCTTCTTTCACTCTTCTATTTCCCTTCATCACAAGCACTTGCCCTCAAATAACTCTGGGCACATTTGTGTTGCAGGCACAGATGAGGACAGCTGCCTTCAGCATACCCTCATTTCGCCCCATTCTGCCCTTCACCGGGTCTTCAACCCCTGCCTGACCCCATCTCTTTGCTGACAGCCTCACAGGGGTCTGAGTGGCTCATCCCTGATGTTGAGCCAAAATACACCAGGGACACAATGGAGGGTGCTGCCTTTTGTTTATTTTCTGTTCCACCAGTAAGCAGGAAGCTTTACAATATAGTGTTGCAGCACAGATACTTAGTTTGCAAACTCCTGCCACATGTTCACAGAGTGTCTGCCAACCAGGAGGTCAGGCCCATAATGATAACCATACCTAAGCCTGTATGGGCTTTTTTAAATACGTCTGCATGCAGAATGAGAACATTGGACCTGCAGAAAATGTTATATTGCTTCAAAAGATGAGCTGGGCAGCTTGCTTAGCTCTTTGTGTGCTGAGCGGAGTGAAGCCCCAGTCCAGATGTCAGGAGGGCCTGGCTGAAGTCTGAGCTCAGCAAGAAGCTAAGAAGGACACAGCAACATGTGACAGCAGGGTGCTGCAAAAGCTCTGCTCATAAATGCACACCAAGTGGGGTTTAGCCTCCTTCTCACAGCTGCCAGCTCTTTTAGGTATATGGCGTCATCCTGCTTTATTAAATCAAGGCTTCGATTTTGCTTTTGCCAGGAAGACTAGCTCAGCTCTGTTTTTCCCTCAGACCTGCTATCCAGTTGTCTTTCTGGTTACTCGACATACTCTCATTTCCACAGTCTTTCTGTTTAGCAAGGAAGTTTCAATCCCATTTTACAGGTGTGAATGTGAGGCACAGAGTGTGCTGAGAGACAGCACCATGCAAAGAGCTTTTTTCTGTTTCACCAGCTCTCTTCAACCTGTTAGTTTGCTCATCCTAAAAGCCAGAGGGGATGCTAAACTTCAGAGACAGTGGGCACAGGAGGGAGCAAGTAGAGAGGAGAAAAAAAAGAGGCTCTGACATTGACTGGATGCTGATTGCTTGCCATGCTTTGCTGTACCTAAGCTTTTATTTAGAGGGAGCTACCGCAGGTCCCAGTCCAGGCTGTCAGAAAGTGATGGAAAAGAGTGCATGATAATTTACAGGGGAAAAAAACTCAGTCAGAAGGTCACTGGTGAAATCACCCCAAGTGAACCCATATGGTCCACTCCATATCCCCCACAATTCGTACCATAAACGGGTGCAAGAGAAATTTTCCCACACACCTCCCTCCAGCAGAGGCGGTGGACAGGGGGAACTCATTTGCCTCTTCTTATCTCTTGCAGCCTTCCTCTCCCTTTTTATGCAACTAGGTACACCTTGCTAAAGAGTTAGAACCTGCTCTGCCCTTCCAGCAGCTGGTTCAACCCCCACTTTTGAGGTCACCTTATGCTGTAGCCTGGTCAACCTATGGATTTTCCTCCAGTGGAGAGTATTTTTACTGCCAAGTTTGCAAAAGGCATACACAGCGAGAGTGTCAGCAGCTCCTCTGATTGCTGCTGAAAGATGAGCTACATAGCCCCACAGATGCCAAGGCTGGGGAGGAGCTGGGAGGGACGAAAGATGAAAAAGTGGGAGGGAAGATTTGCTGTTTCTGAGGAAACTAGGACTTTACTCAAATTCAGGTTTTTACATCCCTGACCCCAAGGTGACCTGCTGACCTCTCCTCCCTGCCTGGCTCCAGCCCAGCTGTTTCTCCTGAAGGAAAGAGGCCAGACTCACCTCCTGTACTCTGCTTGACAGCGTGTCCAGGCAGACTGCTTCCTGCCAGAGTAAACACAATTACAGAGTGTCATGCACAGGGTTCGGGCCACCTAAAACCAAAGAGGTCAACAGGATAGGTGCCCCAGAAAGCCCCAAAGTGACAGCGCCATCATAACAAGTAAATAACTGCACATGTGCTACTCTTCTGAGTTTGTTGATTGCATAGGTAAGAATTGTTGGATGTTGCTTGTTCTGCACATATATGTAAAAAACTGTAAAATAAAGGTCTGAAGCAACCCATGAGGTCATGCATCCATCTTGCAAAGGACGTTCACTAATCCCTTTCTGAGTCAAAAGACCCTAATAAAAAAAGCTGTGGTAGCATGAAGCATGAGGGCTAAAGCATCATGGACTTGTAAAGGAGCAAGCGATGTATGGCTAGCTCCTGACAGAAAAATTATGTGAGAGGAAGAAGCAATACTTAAAAAGCAGTCCAGAAATAATCTAGTCCACAGCCAGGACAAAGCAACTACAATTATGTGTGCTCATAATAGGAAGGAGCAGTGATTCCATTACTAAACTCCTTACTCAGGCAAGAGATGAAAGGAAATTACACCCATAAGAAGAATTTCTACAATGCCTCACTAATTAAACAGAAGTTATTTCATGTAATATTGAAATCAGAAACCATGTAAACAAACCTTGAGACAGGTTTGAATATTTTCCATTCAGACATGAGCCTGAACAAACTCTACCTTGAGCTGTTGCTTAATTTTGGAGAAGTTTGAATCCAGAGATGGATGGATTCAATTTTTGCTCTCTGGGCTCATCTTCACTTAATATTAACAGAAGTCAAATCCTTAGCAAGTAACATACAGTAGCTTGAAAGAAAATGCAGAACACAGTGAATGACTGATAAGAAAATGTCAAATGAATCCAACTTCAGTGGTGTTTCAAAACTACAAATGAGCCTGATATGTCACATACTTAGATGCAAGTAAGACATTCAGTAACTTTTAAGTAGTTAAGAAAAGGAAAGAGCATTACAGTAGCACAACTAATAGCACCACCTTGCAGTATGAGTGAGAAGGTTCCCAGGCTAGTGCCAAGGCAGCAACAAAGACCAGCAGCATCCTTCTTTCACACTTCCCTTTGAGTGAATTTACCTCCCGGAAAGTTTACAAGTGCTGCAATGTAGGTGGTGCTGAGCTGGTCAGAAAGGCACAGAACAATAACTAGAGTTCACCACAGCTTGTTTATACCAAAGTCTACAAACCCTGGCTCTGTAACACCTACAAATCTCTTCCAACAGAAGTGTTTTGAAGGGGCTATCCCTGCAACCACATCTAGGCACCTAAATGAAAAAACCTGATACTTAAAACCAGGCTGTTGTGGGTTGATTGGCTCTTTTTCTTTTCATTACCATTTTCTTCTCATTAATTTAAGACTTATCTGCAATGCTTCTGTCCATCTGAGTTCCTACTGGGAATATGGTGATTGTTTCTCCCCTTCATGACAGAGATCTCTCTTTTTCCAAACGATCTGCATTCCAGTTTTGTTCTGGCTATGCCTGCTCCAGTGAATTCAGCAAGACAAGGCAAAAGGCAGCCCATGACTGCCTCTGACATTTGGCTGTCAGCAGGCTCCTGGGAGCTGTGCCGACGGCTGCCTCTGAGCCTGCTTGCATTGCTTGGGCATGGCTAGCAAATGCCAAGATCCATTTTCTCACGCTAGAGGTAGTCCTGTAACCTCCCATCCCTCTCAGTCACTGCCCCTTGCCCATATTCAAGAACCACCCCACCTCATTCATGATTACTTTCATGTTAACGCAGCTCTGTACGTATTCACGCAGTGTAATGCCACAGGCCACTACTATTTCTGTTTTTCCCTTTGAATCATAACTCTGGAGCTCTAGGCAGCCAAGTTTCTTTCAGAAAGAAGATTTACAAAATGAGAATTTCCTTCTCAAGATCTCATCTCTTTAGTCCCCACCTGCACTCCTAATCCTACCAGTGACGTCAGAGGGAATGGGCAGACATTTGAATTTTCAGTAAAAGGCAAAAGTGAATGGTATCATATTTATTGTCTCCACCCATGCCCATCTATTTTCAAAAAAAGCAATTAAAGAAGTTTTAAAAAGAAGAGAATAAGTAGAAACAATAGCAAAAAAACATGCACACACAGAAATATGACAGAATCTGAAAGCAAAGACTTCTGAGTTTCCTGTAACAACAAACTGGATTCACAGTTCAAGTACCCTTTGGATGTGGTAACCAGGAGCTGGAACAAGCAGCCAAATGCTCGGTGCGGATGTGGCCTCTCGCCAAGGGCAGGGTAGGAGATTCACACGAGCCACCCTTTCTCTCTCTGAAGGCAGAGCACCAGGAAAGCACATCTCCCTCCCTGGGAGCCAGGGTGGCCACAGAGCTGGCCCAGGCTCATAGGCAGCCTCAAAAATCCTCCCATCCTTTATGTTTCCACAGAAAAGGATATTCCTTTCCCAGCTCACCTGTGCCAAGTGCTTCCCTCTCGGGGCAGCTCAGAGCTCTGCTGCCTACCACAGACATCTGCAGAGGCTCCTCCGCACACAGCTACTTCCAAACAGCTTAACCCGCACAGATTTTTGCTTTGCTGGAAAAGAGCATCGCTCTTAACTGCACGTTTGAAAAGTCCTTGCACACACACACGTACACTCACACACACATTCACAAATGGTGGGGTTAACACCTGTTGCCTGGGGACCAGTATATTCAACACTGGCTTAAAGCACAACTCCACTGCATCCACTCATTTGATGAAAAAACTTAGCAGTAAAATGTCTCAGGAGAAGCCATAGGGCTGTTATAGCTTTAACAGACCCCGAGTGCTTATCTCAAGCTGAGAGAGTGATTTCATGGCAATAATTTGTTTAAAGTGTTGCTGATTGCTTCCTATTTCTTCTCAGCAAATGACTTTTACACCTTTCTACTGTTGCTTTTATATGAGCTGCTATGGCAATTACTCTGCAGGAGGCTGTGTAAACATCACACAGACCCTTTTATCTCCCTACCAAAGGCCATAGAAGACACTCCTGAGACCAGATAAAAAATATTTTCATACCTTTTTTCCTTCATTGAAAAAAATATTGTTATTAAGTTGCTAACAGTTTTATTCTTACAGAAGGCATTCAAATGTACTTCCAACGGAGACTGCCTGATCCCTGTGTGCAGCCCCTTTGAAGGGAACTTAAATAAAGTAATAAATAAAATTACTGAGAGTTCCAGGGGGCAAGGAATTGCCCCTTCTCTGCTAAAAGAAGAATATCTCTGATAAAATTATTTCAAATTGAGTTGACTCTTTCAGAAGAACTGAGGGTATACAGGAAATTGTGCATCCTCTTATTCTCCAGTGCCAGTGCTAGGTGTTAGCTGTCTGTTTCTCTCATCCTTGCAAGGAACAGGTTCATGCAATGACTTTTGGAGTCTGGCCAAGGCACTTTGCATGTTTGACTGGGGCTCCAGCCCAAGCATTTGGTTTGGCCTATGAAAATGTTCTTCTCAATCCCAACTAAAAAAGTTTCTGCATTCTCTGGTCAACAGCTCTCAGAGATATGTGCCCCATCAGATCACCTATGAAGCCCAAGATCCATCCATCCCCATCTCTGTCAGATTACCCAGAGCACACCTCAGAGTTTGTGCCAGTTTTAGGCTTTTTTCTGACGGTTTTATTCTGACTTTCAGAGGACTTAAAATAGCTGAACCAGCACAAAGTTAGAGCAGCACAGGAAGCTAATACAGGATGTGGCATAAATCCTCCTGGTGCAAAGTTGGGTTGTCAATGGGTTTTGGCACACTTATGCTGATGATGTGAATTTCTTCCTAATCACTGTTTTGTGTCATGTGACCACAGTGGCGGGTTTTTTTCTTGTTAAGAAAATCCTTATATTATCCATGACGAGTGAGAAAGACACACTGATAGCAATTAGTAGAAAGAGGATGACAGAGCATTAAACCTTACAGGATGATTAACTCAATAATTTACTATTGTAGCTAGGATTGTGATGCAAGTTCCATTTTAATGCTTGATTTTCAGTTGTGTTGGGGATTTGATAGTTTCACTGCAACTTATATAAAAAGAATTATTGAAGTGCTATATGCTTAGCAAGATTATCCTCCTTTGTATGATTTAATGCAACATAGTCTAATATGATATTTCTTTTTCTGATATTCCATATGAATGAGATGTTTCAAATGTCTTATGAATTATGTCCCAAAATGCAAAAGGAAAACTTTTAACGCTTTTACCTGTAGGCAAAATGGGGAAATCTCTGTGGTGTTATCATAGATCCTTAATCCCCGTTTTCAATTTTGTATACAGTTTGTATTATTATTCCGTTTCACCATCTCTGAGCTCATATTTACTTTGAGGCAAGGTAAATTTGAAGGCTTTAATTTTACTTCCAAAAGCTGCCACTGACGTTGTCTCAGGGATGAAGTGAGGGGGGCACTCAGATTCGTCCAGTTGTGTTCTTTACCTTTTCTGAATTACAGGTCATATTGGTCTTCCAGAGAATTCTCTGCCCTGTTGGTCCCTCTGCAGTTCATCCACCCCTACTGATACACCATTAATAATACACAATGGCAGCTTTTTATATTAGCCTCCCACAGTAAGTTTTGGGTGGAGTTTTTCCAGTGTTTAAAATGTGTCAATACTATCAGAGAACAGGACTCCAGTAGATCAAACTCACATTCAATAATGGGAATAAAGGATATTATTACCTACACAGAGTTCTTTCCTCATCTCTGTTTGCACTTCTGGACAGCAGAATAACTCCCCAGCTTTAAGGAAAAAGCAGGTACTCATCAATAGTCTCTACAACATCTGTTGAAAGACATGCTGTGTGCAGCATGATGTCAAACACGGGAGCGTGAGCTCGTTAGGATGTTATGAAAGGAGTTTCCTTGCTCCTTGGACTGAAGTCCCATTGCTGTCTCCAGGTGGTAAAAACATTAGAATAAGACCAACTGTGCAACTCTGCTTATTTCACACAAGCATGAATTGGTGTGGTACAAGCACTGTCTGTCAAGTAAATGAAATGAGATAAGCAGGACTAACACAGTATTATGCTCTTGGCGTAACAGTAACTCCTGCAACATTATCTAGATGGCTCCATAAATCGCTCTTAAGTACTCCAAGTGTTTTTACATGCATTTTCTTTACAAACAGGCTTGGTAACATTGTTCTTCCCGACCTTTGTGCAGCCCTGTATGCTCTCCTTCAGCTCTCAGAAAGGAGAACTGTAACTGTGTGAAACAAAAGCTGAAACAATTGAAGTAAAGTCTTCTGAGATCTATTTGCTGTATATGCCCATGGGTACATGAAAATTCAATGCAACACTGCCCCCTGTTAAGTGAATATTCGTTTGCCCAACATGGAACATCCTGGCTCAAGTCCCAAGATGTCTGCAAGAATACCACTTAGACCAAACAAAAAGGAAACTGCTGTACAGTATCTGATGATCATTTACAAGCCAACACAGAGCTAACTAGTTCATCACTGTTCCTTAGTATTATCAAATTCAGTCCTAAAGCCTCACTTGGTGTGAGTGGCACTATTTCACCACGAAAACTTGACTCAGTTAAAAAAATATGCAGTGTCTGTGTCTAGTCAAAGTTGCTTCCCAAATGCCACCCCCTTCAAGCCATTTTATACAAACGAGACCATTTCTAACCTGTTTGAGTGGAAGAGGAGGAGTACTCAGAATAACTCCTGCTTTCCCAGCTACCTTTATCAATTTAACTGGTGTGGTTACAGAGCTCTGGGAGAGGTGCAAGGCCCCCAGGCTGCCTTATTCACCCTGGGTGTAAGGGATCCTAGGGAGAAGAAGATCCTTGTGAGGTGTATGCCTGGCTGCCTTCCCACAGACTGAGAGAGATGTTGGAGCCCCCAGGACACTGAAGACAGAGTGGGAGGCAGGTGGGACCTGTGTTCTCTGGACCAGGAGTGTGAGTAGCCTGGGTGTCACTGAACATCAGTGCTCATGAAGGAGGTCCCAGGGGCAGCCTGGGGACAGCACAGGCAGGGAAAAGAGGAAATGGCATCAAGCTGAGACAAGGGAAGTTTCAATTGAATATCAGGAAAACTTTCTTCACCAAAAAGGTTGCCAAGCACTGGAACAGGCTCCCCAGGAAGGTGGTTGAGTCATTAACTTCAAGGGCTGAAAGCAACCTCTGGTCCTTTTTATTCACTGATGTAGGTGTAACCCTGGGTTTCTATGGTGATGTTTCTTGAAGAATTTCACAGTCTACAAAAAGGGAGTGAAATAATAGATACCCAATTGTGTCTTACTCTAATACATTAATGTAATTACAGCTTGCTATAAAATAAGTATCCAGATGTCAATTTTTCAGCCTTCCTTAATCCTATCTGAGTAATCACAGATCTCTCCTTAAAACAGAAAAAAAAGGCAATGAAAGAGCACATACAGAGAATTCAAATTTGTCTAATATTTCTGTCTAAACTATTTCCATCACTTCTCTGAGATGTTTAGGATTTTCTGTTGTTTGCTTGTTCCTCTCTAACTGTCCTCTCAGAAGCTCTGGGAATTTATGAGATGATAACCCCTAACAGGTTATTGTCCCCAGGGATCTCCCCACCTCTTTACTCAGGCTCAGCTGTCATCTGCCTCACAGCCTAAACCAGTTTGGGTAACAGGGTTGGCTGGGAGCAGCTGAAGAGTGGATATTTCATCTGTCCTCGCATCCCTGAAAGAAGTGAAGTCACTCGTTGCTTCTAACCCAAGGGTGGCCACAGGGAATGTTCATGCAACTTGGGCTCCTAAATCATTACTGTGAAAGCTTGAACCCAAATCTGGAGAGCATGATGTGTAACCACTCACTGCAATGTGAGGAGACTTGGATCTCTCTCTTCTTAGTGGTTTGACTGTGATTCCTTGCTAAAACAAACATTTTAACAAGTTTGTCTCTGGAAGCCTTTGAATTTATCATCCTTGCAATGTTTGTTCTTAGAATGGCCTGTTGCAGGAAACACTTAATATTTCACATTCTTTTTGTATCTGGTAACACGCAAACCTCAGGCCTGTAATCCTATTCTTTAGAGTAATTGTAAATCATTACATCTTCTTTCACACTTCCACTTCTCTATTACTGCTCAGATAGCAATAGTTATAACCCACGATTTGCAAGATAGATGGTGATGTGCCGGTGACAACAGCAGAGCCAGCGCCATTGCTCCTCATGTGCCCTTCTTGTCTATGCTCCTCTTCCATTTGGAAAAAAGAAGCTGGTTTTTTTTTATATATATATAGTTTATTTTGTTCTCTCTGCTCAAATGATGCAGAGACTGCCTACAGTCTTTCCTCTGAGTACTTTCCTCTGAGACCCCGTGGACCATATGGTCTCCAAATAAATCATTCTAGGAGATATTTGCCTTATTTTCTACTTCTCCAGGAAACTACAAACCTGAGTATGGAAGAGGCAATAATAAACTATTTTCTTGTTTCCTACTACCAAGAAAAGAAATAACAAATTCTCCAGTGTAGCAAATTCTCCAACCTAAAAGTAACCACTGTAACATTTTATATCACTTTCTACTGGGGTACTTTTCAATTATTAGCTTCAATGTCAGGCTTTGTTTTCAGTTTAATAATAGAAATTTGCCACGTAAATTTATTTCCTATTGTGTAGGAAGTTTTATAACTAAAGTTTATTGTCATAATATGTCAGGATCATAGAATCATTTAAGCTGGAAAAGACCTTTAAGATCATGAACCCAGCATTGCCAGGTCCACCACTGAACTCTGAACCTAAATGCCTCATCTACACAACTTTTAGATACCTCCAGGGCTGGCAGCCCAAACACTTCCCTGAGCAACCTGTCCCAATGCTTGAACACCCTTTCCATGAAGAAATATTTCCTAATACTCAATCTAAACTTCCCTTGGCACAACTTGAGGTGGTTTTCTTTTGACCTATTGATTGTTACTTGGGAAAAGAGAACAACACCCTTAGTGTAGCCATCTTCCTCCCAGAGCAATTCTTGAGACTACATGTTTCTGGTCCTTGTAGGCAAACTTATTAATTTTCTGTCATCTTTAGTCACCTGATTTCTCACCACCTATATGTTCAGCACAGTGGTCAAAATAGGAGCATTTTCTGTATTTCTATATTTACTTACATTCTCTCGTCACAGTTTTCTCAGGAATGTAATATCATGCTATAAATCTTTATCTATTGATTATTTCAAAGTCATCACATGCTTTTAAACAGGATCACAGGCAAATGAAAAATACGTGTTGTGCAGAATGGCCAAGTTAATGGCATTTCTTGGAGGAATGATGCCTCATTTGAGTTTAGGAAAAGAAAATACAGGAAATTATTCAATCTGCTTATCAACAAATATGATAACACAGTTCTTACCTTTATGTAAATTTTATATTCAATGCTGTTAATCTTTGCAGATTGGAAGTGCATGTCTGTTGAGAAAAATGTTTTCTTTCAAAGGCACAAGCTGTAGAGGACTCAGACAATTTGGCAGTATGTCTGGCAGCAGACAACATAACACCTATTGTTCTTAAACCTCTTTGAAATATGAATGAAATCCAGCAGAGAGTTAGCAACTTGACTGATTTCACTCATCATGAGTGGTATCATATAACCAAGCAACAGTCAAAGTCTGAATCCCACTCCTGGAAGGAAATGCCAGTTACCTTGAGGCAATTCCATTCCTGGGAAAATACAAAGCTCCCCCAGTTGCAATGATGCAAGGTCACAGGGAGTGACACTACGGAGAGCAGACAAAGACACTAGATCTTAACTGAAAGAAATGAGGCGGGAATAAAGAAACAAAGACCAAGTGAAGGTTTCTCTGTTAAGAGAGGAAACTGCACAGGTGCTTTAGCTGCTGTTCTCCATGGAAAAGAAGAGGTGGGGCTGAGCTGGGAGGGTTGGAAACCGTATGTTAACAATAAATGGATTTTTGCCTAGAGTGTAGATGGCTTTGGCCAACACCTAACCAACACAGTGATACTTATGCTATTGCTCTATCAGATCAGACTGACTCTTGGCTGCTTTAAATAACATCAGAAGCTGGAGTCTGTAGGCTTAGGGAAGCAGTATGTTTCTGCAAAGCATCCTGCCTCTATGTTTTTTCCTTTACCTCTTCAGGAATCCAGCTCAATTTATAGGAGCTTTTTTGTTGGCTTCAGCGTGTTCTGACATATTCTGACTCCTACTCCTTTGGCAAGTTCGAGCAGGAGATCACAGCTATCACAGCAGCATGTGTCATTTTGGGATGGAATCCATGTTTGCAGACCTTGACAATTATATTATAGGCCCTCATCTGTTCGGAGTTCAATTTACAAAACATTTTTCAAATGCAGAGGCATATTACGTGACTCATTCCACATGATACAGCAACTTTAGCATCCTACAGTAAATCCTTCTCAGAGATGGTCCATGACATATTGCCCAGAACATTAACTAAATATTTATAATTTACATTTTATCACTATCTCACTTTCTTTTTCATCTTTCCTTTTCTGTGTCTTATATTTTTGGTAACCTAGGTCAGTAACGTGATACTGAACCTTACACGCAGAGAAGCCTTCAGAATCCTGTCCCTAAATTTGGACAGGAGCAGAACTGATTGGCAAAACAGTCCAGTTACCCTGCCTTTGTGTTGTGCAGAGGGTGAAAAATGGGGAAGTTACTCTAGTAGGATAACTCTGAGCCTTCTTTGCCGGAGTTTACCAGAGACATCAGCTTTTAGAGTGTAAGAGTCAGTCTCGCACAGAAATAGGTGCTTTCCAAATTATTTATATGATAATATGGCATTTTCAAATGGGTTAATAACAAGTTACTTCTGGCAGGACCTTCACCATAAGCTTTCTCTGTGTTTCTGATTGCACAGCCCTGTTAATCAATTTTACACCACTAATGTTCCTGATCTACTACTCAAACGTGCCCTCGAGAGTTCATATGGTCTGCTGTAAGCCTGATAGTATATTTTTTAAATTAGTTTGCCTTAGAGGGGAAAAGATTAAGGCCCTCTAGATCCTTGACTACCTACTTTTAGGTCTTTGCCAGAAGATGTATCTCTTTTATCTCTCTTCCAGAGAAAATTTCTCTCATTTTGTGACACTGGAGGTAATACTTCAAAGCCACCCACTGTAAATTGAAGGACAGAAACCTGAATACCATTAGCTCATGGAAGCCCTGTTATTGGCTCCAGGGGGGAGAACAAATTCTGATACGATCATGGTGCAGCTTTTCTTTGCACTAAATCTGGGTCCGCCTCAGAGAATGTTATTTAGTTACTTCCACTGTTATTAGTTTTGGCATAATGTACAACAGGTTTCATATCCCAGAATGCTTAGTGCTTTATCTCTGCCTTGAATTTTCAGTTTGCATGGAGATGCAAAATGCAAACGGTCACAGATATTTTCTATGGTCAATAAGTTAGAGAGAGCTCACCAAGTATTGTGGTGCTTTCTGGAACTGATTTTCTCCTGCAGGATACCCCCAGTATTTTAAAGAAACATTTCACTGAAGTTACATTAGCATAAACAGATGCAAAAGAGAAGTGAGTATTTGACTGTATTTGTGCATAAAGGTCCTCATTGTCTGTTTTTCTTGCAGCTTAATACCTAAGTTCTCTGCAGAACAGCAAGTATTTGTAATGCAATTTATTGTACTGCTCTATTTTTTTTTTCATAGAGTTCTGCTAAAATTCTCTGCTGCAGTCCTATTCATGTAAATCTCCATACAGGCCCTTCAGAGAAAACAATGTGCCCCACACAAATCAAAACAAAACAAAAGCACAGACCAAGGACTGTTTTGTCTGTCCCCATGGCTTGAAGAACAGAAGCATTTATCCCAAATATGAAGTTGAAACTACATCTATAGTCTTAATTAAGCAGTTTACTGCCATGCTGTTTACAAATTTACTGACTGTAGAAGCTGCAAACATACAATGCGGAAATAAATAAAATGCATTTTAAACCATATTTACAACTACCACAGAGTAAGAAAACAACGTAGTTTTTGAAGGCTCATACGTAGCTCTGTACTATTCATTTTAGATTTCTATATATTTCTGGTTTTAATTTTTTTTAAGCTGGGAATTTACCATCTGTGATTCACATCAGAATTTCATTTCTTCCACCAGGATGCCCCTCACTTCCAGCAAATCTGTTGGAAAGCTGACTCATCATGATTTAAACAACTCAAATGACAAACCAAGAGTCTATCCTGGTAATGGACAGCCTATGAGGTACCCTCGTTACATGTCCCCAGATCGTCAAGTAGTGAGATAGCACCCTGCAATTATTGGTGGGAATATTATCATTATTGCCCTGCTAATAACTTGGGACCCTGGGAAAGTGAGGCCAAAATTCTGTCTATGATGCAGGTCTGCCATCCCCTTCTTTCTGTAGTTGTCTTTCTTCATATCCTGTTATGAAAGAATACTCAGCTTGCAAGAATTAATATTATTAAATATTAACCCCAAGCATTTAATGAAGCTTTCCAAAAAACATGGTATATTCCACACCCCATCTTATATTCCTTTGAAATATCTATTATTATGAAGGAATTCCAGATTTCATCAATACATTTATTATTCCAAAACATATTTATTATTTCCCAGGAAAACACAGGATTTATTGCATTAATTTTGCTGCACTAAACACTGGTAAGATATTAGAAAGCCTTCTGGATTTTTTTTTTTCTCAAAACTGTCCTTTGCCAGCCTGGATGTGATACCTGAAGAGAGTAAGCCTTGTTCTGCTACCAGTGTGCCATAGTGACCCAAGAGTATTGCAAAAGTGACCCAAAGTCCTCACTTCTGTGTTTGCCACAGGAGTAGCTGGGAGGGACTTAAGGACAACACTGCAGCCAAAATAGTTTTATACAGGGTTGCTGTAGACTGGAAAAAAAGTAAGTTTATAAACTAAACCAGAAGACTTTACCTATTGATCTGTCTACATTTAAACTGTTTCCGTACACATTTGAACAGTTTCTGTTCATGAGTAGCTGTCGAAAGAAATTATGTCCTTCTACTTTTGATGTTTAGATTGTATTTTCACTACAAATTTGAGTCTAATGCTCATGTTTAGTATCAAGAGCTAAACAAAAATGCTTAAGAGTTATTATTTATTCTCAAATAATACCTTGTTTCTTTCATATGCTTGCCTTATATATATACAAAATAGCTATTGCTCTTCAATATTTTTCTAATCCTCCACTTCTTTGTTGGCATACAGCTTTTTGTCCAGAATTAGATGAGGGTTTCTGGCATGCAGTTGCATGGTATGTACAATTGTAGATGCAGTTTTGTCCATTGAGACCACAGACTCACTGAGATCAGTGAGGAAAGTACAGCACAGCCCCAAAGAAAAGTCTTTTCAATGAAAGTTTAGATACCAGGTTTTGGACTTGGGAAAGGATTCCAAGAGCTTTTTGAATGGTAGGCTGAACCAGCATAGGAAATCTGGCCTGAGCTTTTGATATTCACCACTGATATGTGAGTGTTTGGGAGTGGTATTCATTAGCAGATATTTATTAGTCAGGACTGAGTCATTCACTGCCTTACATGAGCCTAACAAATACGTAGATGAATACGAGTTGTCTACCTCGTGCTTCTCAGGGAATAGAAACCACAACCTATGTCTTCTCACAATATCTCTATACTGCATGCTTACAAAATAAAGAAAAGCTCATAAGCAAATGCCCAGCCCGCTTCCAAGCTCTTTTAGTGATCTCTCCCAAACACATCTCTCTGCCCTCTTCTGCCCAGTGTTGCTAGAACCTGACCAGGAATTTCCCCTAGAGAGAAACACAAAGCACTACACTCTGCTTTTCAAGCGATTAATGCTTACTCAAACCTGTCTCAAATATCAGCAGCATTTACAGAGCTATCAAGAGAACAGCTGGGGCTGGGGCCAGCACCATGCCATACATGTGTCCCTCACTCTGCAGGATGAGGGTGCATTCTTTGCCAGCCAGCACTGGCTCGAGAGCACTTTGATTCTCCTTTTCCAATTCCCTGTCTCCAGCTCACCTACTGAGTTGCCCTAGTCACTGTGAAGTAGAAAGGAAGGAGGAAAACTGTTCACTGTTTTTCTCTCTTCATTACAGTCATGGGTAACTGTTGTTTCTGTGTCAGCAGTAGTGCCCCAATGATCTACCAGGTTTTGAGGTGTAGAGGTTGCAGCAGGACAATGTATTAAAGACATGATGAGCAAAGATCCTTCTCGCTGTTGTCCCTGTGCTTACCAAGGCAGGGGACAGAGCAGTCTTCTTCATTCCTTCCCGAAAGCTGGGTACTGCTGGGAGAAACAGGAGAGGGAGGGAAGATTAAATGGGAAGGAGGGAGGAGAAGAGAGATAAATGGCAAGAGATAAAATATGGAAGGGAGAGAAGTGCCTTGCATAACCTCTGGACTTGGTGCAGCCAAATCACACTTTTTTCAGTTGCAATCTTCAATATCTTGCTAGACCATTCAGAAAATACTCCCACAAGAAAGGGATTTTAACTTCTAAAAAACCTCTTCTTTTTACTGTTGTTATATCCTGATAATTTCTAGGATTTCAGAAAACATGCCATTTTTCAGGGACACATAGAAATCCATATAAGAAATTATTAAAACAAGAAGCACACAGAAGAATTTAATAAAAAAACTTGCTGTTTTGCCTCTTGTTTCCTTTGATAAAGGAGGCCATTAGCATCTTTCAGCTAAACTGCTTCCACCCAGTTCCTGTGTACGAGGGCACACATCAGCAGCAGGTCCACGTGAGACTGATGTATTCCTCAAAACTCCCAAAGCATGCACAGTGCACCATTGGCTGGTACTGCAGACCTCCAAGACTGCAGAGTGAAAGTTCATTTTACATAGTGAACAGTAAACACACAATACAATACTGTCTGTTACATCAATTAAACGGAAAAGTCCTGATCTTTTTCTAAAAAAGAGAGGTCTACTCATTTCCCATGCATAAAACACTATGTAAAGAAAGACATGAGTCATGGATTAAAAATGGAACCTTTAAAATACTTCTTCAGTGTTTATGATTTGAGGACCTGTAGCCCACAGAAAGCCACTAACATGCAGAAAAAATGCTTATATCTCAACACTTGTATGGCACAGACTCTCAAAATCAACCTCTGTTCTTCCTCTACAACATCTATTTTTCTGTATAGAAATAAAAGCAAAGCCATGCTGAATTGTCCTTCCTATTCCATCCCCCTTCCCACCTTTCTTGTTTTCAATTATGGGTTAAAACGTTGAAGAAGAAAGTTTCATATCTCTTGATCCAGAGCTTTAAGCTTAAAGAGAGTGAAACAGAAGGGAGTGAAGAAGGCAGTGGGAAGCCCCGGTGAGTGCAGAACACCTTCTGCAGTCTGTGAGTTTGAAGAGAAAAGCGAAGCTGGAGCCCAAGCACACTATGGTGTGCTGTCCCTGTTTGCTCTAGAATATTCCCAATTTACTGACAGCACAAAGCAGTACCGTATTGTTTATAATGTCATTTCTCAAGAATGCAATGTCCCACCCTCTCCCACTCTCAGCTTTAAACTCGTTTGATGAACACAGTTTTCCAGTAAAGACAACATGATATTTGGCCAGAGTGGTGGAATAAGAAACATGATTCTTTTCATGTTGGACACTTGCATAATGTTTCTCAACATCCAAAGCTGGGTTTATGCAGGATTACAGCAATCCTTTTATTATTTATGAAAGATGACAGCATGCCGTGTGATAATGTTTAGGTTAGTCATCATGCAATCCTATGTAGAGGGAAATATGAAATTTTAGTTGGTAAAATGAAGTCTTTAATTAATTTCATCTGTCCAACATTTGCTCTTTTTTTTTTTTTTTAAATTCAAGCAGTAAATATCTTCCAAAAGATTCACAGAGCAGAGACTTGTCTTACAGAAACAGCTAAGAAAAGTGCTTATTAATGCACTGAGCCAGCTGTGTATGACACAGACAGGTTTGTCATGCTGTGGCTCTCAGATCTGCAGGAGAAAAACAGATTGCACACAACCCTTTGCAGCTACTCCAGGCCTGCAAAGGCTTGCATGCCCTGCTCTGGAGAACAGCATTCCTCAGTGGAAGAGGAAAGGAGACAACCCTCAGCCCATCACCACCACCTCCTCATGTATGTATTGCTGCTATCTCCACCAGAGTAGGAGAGACGTAGAGACATCCTTCTAGGGAGAGATGAGGAAAAAGCAGGGAAAAGCACTCATGAGACCTGTTGAGATTAACTTTTCCAAAAAGCCTCCATCCGACCCTCTGGGTGCTATCTGCGATGTTAATCATAGATGATCTTCTAAAGGCAGCAATGTGAGGCATGGATAGGCTTTATTGCAGCACAGCCATAAATAATTAAATACAATGTAATAAATGAACCTGTCAAAACCAGCTGCCATAAGGTTAGACTGACTAATCTGATCCGACTGCCAAAATCAGCACACAAGAAAATCTCCATCTGTGAGCTGAATGCCCAAGGTGCTCAGAGGGCATGTTGTGCATGCCCATCTCAGCTACCCAGAGCAAAGAGGGTGCTCAGAGGTGCCCTGTGATGGCAGGTGGGTGGCCCATAGGACAGAGGAATGTGAAGGACAGTACTTAATTGCTGCTGCATGCCACCATGTGTCATATATGCAGCCTAGCACTGGATTTTTTTTTCTTTTCTCAATAGAATAAAACACTTCAGGGAAAGCTTACCCTCCAGTAAAAGATTTTTCTTGCATGTGCACACAACACTTTTTACCTACATGAACTGTATTAATAAAGTGTCTCTGGCTGTGTGAAGATTTACTAAGAGCCAAGAAGTTAAACGACACCCTTAACTCAGAGGCTTGAACATTTTTAAAATGTGACTTTTCTCCTCCTTTCATTGTGCTAAAAAAAAAAAAAATTAGTAAAAAGGAAATTAATCTGCAGCTGACCAAAACACACAAAAATGCTTCATAAAAAACTGGCATTTTTGGAAGATGACTGTTGGCCACACATTGGTGATGTTATTGGAGTTTTTCCTTTAAGCTCAGACATTTAATCTAAGTATTACTAACACTTAAATAATTTGCCAATTTTTTTCCTTTACTAAGCTTTCTTTTTAAAACGGTTATTGGTTTGTTTCCTTTGAAACTGTTTCGAGTGTGATTTTTAATGAAATCTCAATAATAATATCCCTTTTAAAAGTCAAATACATTTTTGGGAAATGAAAAATGGCTTAGAACAGAAACTTTGCAATTTCAAATTTCTCAATACTTTCTGTGCTGCACTCTCTTATTTACGGCTGACTCTCCATTTCATTGAAGCTAAAAAATCAGACAGTAAGATGTTTTTGCTGTGCCTGCACACATATACACATGTAAAAACAGATACAAATACACACACACACATTCTATTTGTCCAAGGCCAATTTGGATAAACAAAAAGTTAGACCTGCCTGAAAATGGTGATTTCTGGTGGAATAACTGTGCAGCTACAATAGGCATCAGTGTTACCAAGAGCTTGCTTTCTCCACCTAGTTGCAATTACCGTTCTAGCAGGGCCTAGAGATGTTGTTGTGATTGTAATTTATTAGATTGAGACAGTGATTTCTTGGTAGCCTCTTCCTTCTGTTGGGGGAAACATTCACTTTTTTTAGTATTTATTTATTTATTTATTTATTTGCAGTTGGATGTATTTTTGAGAGGATCCTGCACCCCATAACGAGCCCAGAGCTAAAGCCGATGACAAGTATTTCAGTGTTCGAAATTTTTCTGTTGACTCTTACATGACCTTGTCTGCATCTCTCTCTTTTTCATTAGGACAATAAAGAGAAAGGCGGTATTATCCTTGCACGTACTGATACGGCATAAATATTTTGAAGTTACTCGCGTAGATAAGGAAAAACATTCCTGTTTCTGCCTCCCTTTCTGCATCACAGTTTGCCAACAGCTGCTTCATGTAGCTATTGTCAGGCATGATGTATAAAAAAATGCGTGTGCTCCGAGGGGAGCTTATGCTTCAGTGACGCTAGAGTCAGAGCAAAGACTGACGGATCGGATGTGGGCACAGCTAAGGCAGCGGTGAAACTCTCTGTCACCCAACGCATGCCAAGGATCTTCTCACTTGCCATCTAATCTTGGTTGCAGGACCTGCAGCGCCAGAAAGACCTCCACCTTCGACTTTAAACAGGTGGTGAGACGGGTCCCAGCACCACAATTCCTGCTTTTCTCCTGCTCCCGCCGGCGGTGGGTGCCCGCAGGGCTGTGGTGCGTGCAGGGCAGGGCATCCCTGCGCACCAGCCACCTCTCCCCGCGTCCCGGCGCTCCTGAGTACACCAATAAATCCGCCACCCACTCAGGCAGGACTGCGGGCTGGCACCCGCCTCCTCCCTGCCCGCTCTACGTGCTCCTAATCAGTCTTCCTGCAGGAGCCACAATGCCGGGGCAGACGGCGGCACATTTTTGTGCTGAGTACCTGCCTTAGTGGAGGCCTTTTCTTTGGAATCGCAGCCCACAGCCAGCTGGACAGAGCGGCTAAAGGAGCTGTCGCGGCTCGGTAGGGAAGTCTGGGAGGAAGGCAGCCCCGTGCGGAGAATGGCAGGAAAGCCGCTCCGCTTCCCGGTGGCTCTGTCTGCCGGGAGGCAGCGCGGCGCCTGGGGCCTGCCTGCCCTTCAGGCGCGTCCCGGGATTTCCGAGTCGCAGCCACAGCCCTTGCTAACAGCCAAATATTTCACTCTAGAGACATGCTACACTTCCTGATATAGGATGCACTTGCATGTCTCCTGGTGACCTCAAACACTAATAAAGGAGTCATAATACGACCTAGACGGGCCTTGAGAGCCAGCCGGCACACGGGTGGCTGAAAGGGAGGTTCAGCGGGTGGGAGCGCTTGTCTGCTCTTTGTTCGGCAGCTTTCGTGTCGTGTTCCTTCCCTTTTGATTATGCAGAGGAAGAGATTCTAAAATACATTTGTGTTGCCCTTTTGCCAGCAGCAGAAATTAATCCAACGTGCTGGGAGAGGAAAAGCTCCGTGTGCTGGCCGCTGGGGCTGACTGGCACCTCCCGGCAGCTTGCATCTGACCAAGGAACCCCCTGGCTCTCGCTCCCCACAACTGCGGCCTGCCAAGGAAAAGGGCGATGCAGTGAGAACTCTGAGTCTCCTACGGATCCTACTCGCTAATTCCCACTGCCTGGGCAGGCAAGAAGCTGTTGTGCCTATGTATCACAGATATTTTAAGATTGCCTTGCAGCTGTGAACTCTGGGAGACATCCAGCTCCTACCCAAATCATAGGCTGAAGGAATGGTGAGGTTCTTGATGTTGTTGGGCCAGAATTTTTTTCTGGTGACCATAGACTTATCTGCACTCAAAAGAGTGGAGGACTTAGCCCCTTCAGTGTAAGGAAATACAGAGGCTATTACATGCTGCCTCCTGCCACATGTGGAGTTTTGTACTGCCTTGGCCCTACAGCTAAGGAAAAATAAGCAGAAAGAGGTTAATTTTGGATCATGCTGGCAATCCAGCTATCAACCATAAAATGTGCCCAGACTTGCAAAGTAATGAGTGAATGATGACTTTGTTACCAGCAAAATGGTACAGTGTCACAGTGTTAGAGATCAAATGCAAGCAGAGGAGAAGCAAGAGGCCACCAGGATAAGAGGCAGACTTTCTCATCAGCAGAGAAAACTATTTTACTCTTTTAATAACTCTAAAAATACTCTATTTGACCATGAACCTATGTTATTTAGATCTATTTATTTGTAAAAGGAAGGATAACAGTCTGTCTTCAACTCTATATTACACAAGATCAGCTGACATTTGCTATGATATCATAGACCAACAAAATGAAATAACTCGCAAAGAAAATATTGACTTTCTTTGTCTGAAATTAAGCCAGCAGACAGAAGAGAGATGAATATAAAATAAGAAAAAATATTAGAGCAGTCCTACCCAAACTAAATTTAGATACAAGTGATGCATGTCCTAATTTAGGAAAGTGTAAGAAAAAATTTTAAACATTATTATCTCCAATATAAAAGCTTTAAGTTGCAGAAACCAATTCTCAGCTAAGAAACAATGCATTGAGACAATTCTCACAAGTAATGAAAAGTAAAGTGCACGATGATATCATCCGCCAACACTTTCCCAGAATTCCCACTGATTTTGACAGGAGCTATGTACATATTTTGGAGGGAGGCCTTCAGCTGCATGGAGAAACAGGAGGCAGGACCTGTACACATGGCAATTCTTAATGCTCTTTTTCACTACACAGCCCAGCAACTCAAAACACTTTAAGTCTGCTCTCAGCTAAGACACTAATCAAATAACCTCCCATCTGACATGCCCTTAGAGTATCAGTCTGCATTCAAGACTCTTTCCCAGGATCTGAGTGACAAGGGCAATTAATCAGGGCTGGGCCCACTGTAGCCAACAATGTGACGTCAGTGCAAAGTTGGTGAGAAGTCCACACCAGGGCTCTTTTTCTGCATCAACTTTGTTCTTAACATAGTGCTGTTGCTCACTTACACCTCAGGTTTTGAAAATAAATACACATATTGGAAGCTTCTGGTAGAATACATTTCTCAACTTAATTCAGTAAACTTTAACAGCAATTTCTACAAAATCCTATTCACTCACATTCCACATTTTGCAAAGAGGAAAGAAGCAATCACGACTGTCTGAAAATTTCTGTCACAAAGACTTTTCTAACATTTCTTCTATGCATTCAGAACAGTCTCCTGCATAAGTCTTCTAGGGTCTGATATGCTCATTTGGTTTTTTAAATTCACCGTCATGTGTATGGAAAATATTCTCCTGACTTTTTCCAATTCTTCTGTTTCAATCCAATGCATCTAAATAACAACTCTCTCTCCCCCCAGTACTAGGCTTGGAGGGGAAGAAATGCTGTCTGCTGTGTGCTCTAGGGTTTTAGGATGGCAGAAGCTTTGAATGAGAATCTTTCCTTAATATTTATAGGAATTGATTCACTTCACTACACCCTCACTACCGAGTTTACACTCGTATTCACAAATCACACCAGGTCCAGAACAGTATTGAGGCCCTGATCCATTCAGCATCTGGCCTGTATGTAGCAAAATCAGATTTAGAAGACTTTGGAGACCTTGCCACTTCTTAGAGAATCCTGGATTTTTGCATTATTTCTGTTTTTTTATAGCACCTTGTTAAGCAATAGTTCTGTCTCCTGTTACCCCTTACTAATTCTATGCTAGCAGGATTGTTATCATCCCCCTGCAATGCTCCAGGCCTTTCCACCTCTTTCCTTCTTCCTATTGGCCTTTCTTCTGCTGTTTCTGTTGAGTGTTTCGGCACATCATTTCAGTTTCTTTAGAGGCAACCCTATTGGTGCCTCAGCTGATCTCAATTTGTATGTTACACAAGAAAGAAAAAAAAAAAAACAGTCTGAAATACCATTTGCTTTTTACTGCGTAAAATACACCATAAGTTCACCTCATGCCGTGTGTGCGTTTCCGTTCTCCTCCGCATCAGTTTTTCCATGGAAACTTGCACCAGCGTCATACAGGACAGGAACGCCGCGCACCTGGGCTTCCCCTGCGTGAGAGGAGGAGGGCGCTGCTGGGAAGGTGAGTGTGACTGACAGACACATGGCCTGGGGCTCTTCGGCACATGTGTTTCTCAAGCTCCAGTTGTGAGTTGACATGTTTACATTTCCAACCACTCGCAGATTGCAGCGGGTGCAAACAGGCATCTTCAATTATTCGTGTGGCCTCTTCCCCATAAATAAAATATTAAGAAAGAAAGAAAGCTGTCTGCTAGCCTGTTTACTGCCAGGATTTCTCCCATCTTGCGGCACTCAAGCAGAGCGACTGGGACGAGCTCCTTGACTGTTGTGGAAACAAGAAATTATGACAAATGAACCCAGACAATGGTCAGGTGAAGGCACTCCCGCTGGGGCCAGGAGAAAGGGCACCGTGATGATGGGACAGCCCTGCAGCGAGGGGGAGGTCAGGGCCCCGGCTGACGTGCAGGCACACTGCAGCACATCACCCCAGACTTGCTGTCACCCCACAACAGGGGTGTTGGCCGCATCAGTCCTGCTTGCCCCGGAGGTGGAAACAGCCCTTTCAGCCTGCCCCGCTGCTGCCAGCACTCCCACCAGCGTTGCATAACAGTTTAACCCAGGTGGCATCTCTGTCACATCCAGCTCCTATGTACTTCAGCAAGACACCAAATCAATGCCAAGGGAGCTTCTTTTGCACCATAATGCATGTTCATGTGTTCAGTCAGGCTTTTTGCCAACATGGTAACATGGCACAAACAAAACTTCAGGCATATGTAGTGTCCCATGTGAATCTCATGTAGGTGTAGAAATAGCTGTGGTCTAGGTATATTTCAAATGGCATTTTTTTTCTAAAGAACCTATTTGAGTTATAATCTAAACACTATTTTTTGAAATTACCTTAGGGCCTGCCTCCCTCCAGCTCTTGGTCAGGCTAATAGCTTCTCCAAGCTGGCAATTAGATCACATGTGGCTGGGCTTCACTCTTCTCAATCCATAGATATCACTCCTGTTTGGCATATGGCAATGGAGACAGGGACACGCGGTCACCGGCCTCATGCAGGGCACTACGTGAGCCCTACGTCACTGCCTGGCACACAGGAGAAAATAAGCACTTCAGTTCATGCTGGGCACATTAGCAAAGACTGCAGGGACCAGTTTTGCCAGTACTGTTAAAATTTTGATAATTTTAACGAATGAAAAAGAAATTCATAAACAAATAAATTAATCAAAGCAGAGAAAAGATACACATTTTGGAAGGCCATTCTCCAGCAACAATATGTGAACAGTGTGGTTCAACAGTGCTTGGTTTTCTTTTCCGCAATTTCCTAGGAGTTGTATTCATCCTGCCTTCAAGGCTTGGTGCCCCTGCTTCATCAGATTTATAATAAACCTAATATTTAGGTTCTCAAGAACAATTTGAGACTTCCTTCCAGTCAACATTAGAAAATGATACTGTGATTAGCCACGATATCTCTCTGACTGGGACTGTTAAACAAAACAAGCAGTTGGCACAACTATTTGATTTAGGAAGAAAGAGAAGCAAGAGTAATGACAGCCAGTTTCCAGGTTTTTAATAGAGGAAATGTTTTTGATACAGAAGTCCCATCCTAGCTGTATTTAAGTTCACATACTAAGTAGCACAAGTTGTTTTTCAAACATGGAAAAGTTCAGAAAAGCTGATTAAAATTGTTTCTTACAGCCCTCTATTCACCTTTTTCTTTATGCAGCCCCTAAAAGTTGAAAGGATTATGACACGTAAGATAACCAAAGGGTCAATCCTGCCCAAAAATACATTAGTCAGTTAAGACAAGAGCAGATTTTTGCCCAGCTTTGCCTTTGGACCGTAAGGACTTTGTTAGCATAAAAAGAGACATTATTTTCCAGAAAAATGTGATGTCAGTAGAGCTCTTGAAGAATAAACAAAATCTTTTCCTTCATTGTGCATTACAATCTTAGAAAAATAGAGAACTGACTTTCTTCTCACATTTTTTACCATGCATGATGCACAAGGCAGAAAAAAATATTTCTGACTAGATTATGGAATTTCAAGCTGAACCTAAAAAACTTGGAAAAAAGTTTTAGATTTAACCACTGTGACACTGAAACAAGTGATAGAAGAGAACTATGCAACTTTACATTTTTGTTTTCCATGATTCAGTCTAATCCTTTCTAAAAACACAAGGCTATACAAGGCATTAACTAGAGAGCTGTTTCTTTTTCTTCAAATTTCAAAGTGCTTTTTTCCCTGGTCTGAAAATGTCTTAAAAGTAAACATCTGTCTTTCATCTGCTGGATGGCAATTTAAGAACATCCACCATTAACCCCCCAGGTACCTCTGCAGATTCGAGGTCCCTCGTAGCAAGAGATGCTTGGGGCTCCTGGGGGTCCTTGGCTGCAGAGTAACCCAGAGCATCTATGTCTCTGAGAGAATATATCTATATTCTCTTTCTGTGAAGAAGAGAACACAGCACCAGGGATCCCTTTCTGCAATGCTGCTGGGGCATATGAAAAAAAGTTATAAAAGGATCCTAAAACAAAACCTCACTTACAGTATTTGTCTGTTCCTGCATGTGCTCCCAATAGTGTCTTGAAGATACACCGGCTTCTTTAAAAAAAAAAAAAAATATTAGCACCTATTACAACTGAACAAAAAAATGTTCTCTATGGTATATTTATGACTAAAAACACAGTCTTTCCTGTCACTTGCCTTCTCTCATCTTTAGCACCCAAGTCTATCTACTGCTCTCTTCTGGAGCAGCTTTATGTGTTCACCTCCTATCAAATACTTGAGCACCCTCAAGGCACAGGCACTTGACACTCCGGAATATGTCTAATC
This sequence comes from Ifrita kowaldi, assembly GCA_013398055.1. NCBI lineage: Eukaryota > Metazoa > Chordata > Aves > Passeriformes > Cinclosomatidae > Ifrita > Ifrita kowaldi. The sequence goes on along the minus strand of VZRS01005028.1, from coordinate 1,180,755 downwards.
TGTTAAATGGGAAGAAAATTCTTTGCCTTCTTTGTTTGATGTGCCAGCTAATATATTTCAGGGAGTATGAAATCAGATTGAGCCTGAAATGCCGTGCCTCAACCAGTGACTCCTAAGTGGCATTTCCATGTGCCTGGGATAAGCACTGGATACCATTTCTCCATAGAACAAACTGAGCTTTATCCCATCCCAAACTGGCTACCCCAGGACTTGGAACAGGCCTCATGAAATTTAAGCTATTGTCTGCAAAATGACTGCTTTGCCACTACAGCAGTGCTAGTCCATTCTGGCACTCCTCAGCCTGGACAGCAAGACCTCTTTGACCAGGGAGTGAGACAAAAAGTGGCTGGGCTGGGGGAGACCCAGCTGCTGCGACACGCTGCTAGAAGCTTGCGTGTGTTGCCTCCAGCATTTAACACAAAGCATAAGTATTCAAGGGACTAATGCCTAAATATCTTTCAGCCTATTCTGTTTTGTTTTATGGGGATTACTGTGCCTTGCATTTTACCACAACATCTGAGTAGTGTGTTTCCAGTGGTACACAAGGCAACCTACCACTAGACCTGTTTTTAAAAAATGGGATTTCTGTTCACTAGTCAGCTAGGCACTTTTGAAAATGTTGCTCCCAGTCAGACTAAGCTCTTTGGGCTTCTCCCCAGAGAATCTGCTGGGATGCCTGGGACCAACCAGCACAGAAGCAGTTAATTTCTATGAAGACTCTCAGAAAAAAAAACCAGCCTAAGAACAGCCCTGTGTTGGGAGGAGAGCTAGAAAACGAGGCTGTTGCTGTTGTTTTCATTGTGTGCACTCTAATCAGAGAGAGTAAGAACAATAATGCATGTAATGCTGATTTTGGACCATTTCCATGCAGCTTTTCCCAGGCTAGGCAGCCTTGGGAACCACTGATAGTGTGGCACACCAGGGGCACAGCCTCAATCACCAAGCACAGGGCAGGGCAGCCTTTTCTGCGGATAAAATATGTGAGGGATGACAAGAATCTTCCCAGCATGGGAAGTGGCAATAACAAAAAAAAATATACAAGGGGCTGAAGCTGAGTGCAACATCCACTGCAGAGTGTGCCTGCAGGCAACACTCAGATTTGAAAGGTAGACTGCTATTTTTCATTTCCTCCCCAGTTTAATGCTTGTTTGTTTGTTTGTTTGTTTGTTTTCCCTTCTTTCATTAGATGCCCCCCTCCCCCTCTCAGCACTACTTTGAAGCCAAGATGAAAGAGTTGCTGTGGCTGCTGGCACAGAGCACACACAGGGAGACTGACTGAAGTGTGCTTTAGTTTAAGATGGCATGGTGCTTTTTTTTTTCCCCCTAAGTAGGGGAGGGACAGGGGGAGGGGAGAAGAGGAGAAGAAAGTTATTCAGCTAAAAACAATATATTGCACTTCATTGAAAAGCATATTGTACAGCTTGGATTGAAACATGGTCCTAATTTTTCAAAGCTTTGCTCTTCAAGGACAGAGGGTTTTGGGTAGCTAAGATGTGGCATCCTCCCAGACAGCAACTGCCCATATTTTATTCATAAAACCTGCCACATCAGTATATGATGAGAATTGACACAACAAGCTCTAGCTTCGTGACCTGTTTTGAATAAGTCGGTCAAATCAATGATGTTTGTCCCTTAGTAGCAGAAATTTATGTAGCCACTGAGGGGTGGAAAAAAGTCACTTGCTACCATTTTTGTTTCTAAAACAAAGAGACGCTTTTGAACAGTAACAATAAAAGGATCAACTTGTTTTCTTTTCTTTTTTCTAGCAATTGATTTCTTCTGACATCCACTTAAAAAAAAAAAAAAAGAGAGAAAGAAAAATTTGGCAGAAGAAGGGGTAGAATTTACACACTTCTTCCTTGACACTGGAAGATGTGATTATCTTTGAGTGGCTGAAATATTCAGTTATTTGGGGAAATCCTGGTGTCAGTGACATCAGCAAGGGATTGTCAATGACTTCAGCAGATCAACAAGTTCCAATCCCACCACGTTCATCATGTGCTGTCCAAGCCTGCAAGGACAAGGCCCTTCCACCAACCCAGACTTGTCCCAATGATGGGAAACTTGTGCAAAGACTGTAAAATCCAGGAAAAAGGGAAGGTCACCATGGATGGTTGCAATATTTTCTACTGCCTTCAGCTCCCAGCCCTTGCCCCTATAAAAGTGTCATTCACCACCAGAATTTCATGCTTATTTAATATCTGTTAGTCACTGTTAAACTGCCAACAGCTAGCTAAATTCACACTAATGTTCTTTTAAATATGCAGCAGTCCTACCATTTACAATCATTATGGAATTAAACTGTAGAATTAAACTCTCAGGTCAAATACCTTAACATATATCTAAAACAGCATTAATTAGCATGTCCAAGGATTTTTTTGGAAGCCCTTGAAGAGAGCAATTACAGCAATTGGTGAATATCCTTTGAAGGGTGGATTGCATGCAACTTAGCAAGTTAGAACTTCTGACTATTAATTTGTTTTGAACTAATTCTGACCCTGCTTCTGTCTGCTAACTGCAAGCCAACTTTCAAAGGCCAAATATACTGGTGTACAAAGTAAGCCAAGTTTTCTGGAGAACAGAGAGCAGCAAGCCAGCTCTCAGAGGGATGGGGCTGGTTCTGTTTCAAAGATGAACAGAGAAACAAATCACAAAATAGGTGTTACCATGACCTGTTACACAGAAAAATAATTTTATAGCGATATGTTTTGTAACTGGAATAATCCAGGGCCCGTGTTAGGAAACAGCACAGCCATTGTAAGAATTTCTTGTCGCACCAGTAACAGAGGGGACTTGTTTCAAAATAAGCAGTTTCCAAGCAAGTAGCAAACAGGATTTTGTGACTGTGGCATCACAAGAGAATCATGAGCAGACGTTTAAACAATAGACAGACTATGGGACTTGAAAAGGTTTTCTGACTTGGCTCCAAGGATGGACCAGTTATGCCTAAACTATTCCAGGCATGCTTATGGAATCTTGTCTTTAAGATCTCAAATGATGGAGATTCCTCAGTTTCCCCAGGTAACATAATTTGGTGCGTAGCTGACTGCACATTAAAAATCATTCCTGAGATCTACCCCAATCTCCTTTATTACTGTTTGGTATGCATGCATCACGTTCTTCTGGAAGGCAAAATGCATTGCACTTAGCATTTTCATCTGGGCTGCCTTTATCCTTATCATGAATATGTCCAGTCAGGTCCATCTTCCCTCCTAGTTGCTCCAGGATGGTGAGATTAAAGCTGGAATATGCTCTGTTATTTGCAGCATTTTGTCTAGTCAAATTCCAATTGTAGGACTCCCTTCTGTGAGTGCTGTGATACACTTCCTATCACTATTGTTCTAAAAACACTGGCCCTTTCAGAAGCATAAGCAGGAGGGGGTCGGAAAAGGAAACGTCCAACATTTAAATCAATTGCAGTAACTGGGTGCCAAGACATCGGGCAATGAACTTTGCATATCAGACAACCACATGGATCTCTCTCAGTCTGAATTGACAGATCAATAATACTCAAAAAAAGTAATTTTAACTGAAAGATAAAAAGAATCAAATAGAACAATTCTGCCTGTGGTTATCCTCCTGGTACTACACAAAATCCAGCTACAAATTAAAAACAGCAGAATGAGGAAAAATCTAGGATCCATAAAGAGTTGTTTTTCAGTGTGGTGATATTAAAAATGTTCTACAAAATTGTCTCTTCTCAAATCAGTGGATTTGGTGTTTCCTTGAGATAATTGCAAAGTAGTGACACAGGAAAGGCACAACAAATTGTAATTCTTGCCTAGCATCCAAGAAATGCACCACTTATTTTAACAACCAGAAAGAAGATTCAGGTAAATTTTGGAGGGCTTCAGTAAAAGTATCTGTTTGATGTGCCTCAGAGACAGAAAATCCAAATTGTTAGTGCTCAGAAAAAGAGATTGGACAACTATGTGAAGAATAAAAGTGTAAGAGATAATGCTGAAAAAAATCCAAAGGAGACATGAAACCCTTTACCTTAGGATTTAGATGGCTTTAAATATTGGTGGTAAGGAATAAACCTGAAGAGAGGGAACACAAATCTGTCTGCCTGTGTAAGGCAAGGTTTTGTCACCAAGTGTCTGGTGCTGACTGTGTTTTTTAAGGTAGAATATTGAACAGGATGAGCCACATACTGGTCCAATATGAGAATTACCATATTCCTAAAAGGAAGAGATATTGGAATAATTCTAAAATCAACCTCAAGGTAACATCTTTTCCCTTTTCACCATCATATCTGGTGCAAAAGTATTTACGAGGGCTGGTCACTAACCTCATTCACTAACTTATTCTTTTTACCAATTGAGCTGCAACACTTCAGCACTGCATTTCTGGCTTTAGCTTTTTAATTACAGTATCCAACTCCCCCTACACCTGTGTGCTCTCCAACCATAAGCACTTCCTGACCATGTCTCTGACCCCATGAGGCTCTCTGTGCAGAATCCCACAGAAAATAAAGCAGTACCCCTGCCTTTAGCACTTCTAGTGTAAGCTGCTACACTGTCCTACAGTTACAGCAACCACAATTTCCCTGAATCCTTGGATTTTTTTTAGTTTATATGGCCTAAAATGCCATTATTCTGTCAGTGAATTGTGAGCTACGTTTAGCACTCAGCAAATGGTTTTGTGAAGTCAACCATTGTCTCTGCTCCATAGCCAAGTCAGGAGCCAAACACAGCCTGCACACTTGTCCTGTGGGGATCACTCTTATTAATGAATACATGGTGGAGTGTCCAGCAGGAAAATATCAGTTGAAGAGTTTTTTTGCATTAAATAGTTAAATATTTTTCATTAAATGACACCAAGATACTAAGTTGATTTTTCAATCTTTATAAATGCTTTTGACAGGAAGCAAGTCCATGTGAGTTACTGATTCCTTCAGGACACGGCAGAGCCTTTTTGAAACGTTACAAGAGAATCTTGGTATTGGTTAACAAATTCATTCTCTCCTGTGTGTGACTGGTATAATCAAGGGGAAATGTGTCATGAAATACTTGAAAGAAAAAGAGTAGGTGTGTTTTAAAGCACAAATAAATCTCTACCTTTGCTGTCTCTCCGCAGATCACAGCAGGCAGATTAAGGTTTTTTCTCTACTGGTGGGCTGTTTGTAACAGGCTTGAAAACTTACTACCCTGACATTAGTCTCAAACTAAGGCTTATTAGCCAGACCAAAAGCAGCTGTGTTGCCATGACCCACAGCTTTTAAGGAAACAAAACAATTAGTATAGTTATAAATAACTGCTTTTGAAGAGCGTAAGTCATACATTTCTGGTTTTCTTTTGTGTGTCTTATAAACAAACTAGCCCTTAAAATAATTGTGTTAAGAGCAAAGACATATGAGATATACGACTGTGACAAGTAATAGCCTCTTAGAAAAATATGGGAGTTTGGAGTTTTTACACTCCTAGAGTAATAAAGAAGATCATAAGATTTTTTTTTTAAGGAGTGTAATGACATCTGAGAGAAGAGCATCAATTGCCATTGACATTTGCATCTCTCAGTCAATTATGTGCAGACATATTTCAAAGTAACGGCTACACTATCTTCTGATTCTGTCAGGAGCAGAGAGAGCTTGGAAAGCAGGGTAGCTCAGCCCTGGCCCCCTGAAGCCAGGGATTGTTCCTCCAGCACAGCAGGAACCGCAGTAAGCAGGAGCAGGGAGCAATGTGGAACTGATCAGAAGGAAAAAAGGCAGTACCACCAATTTGGTCAAGAGGTCAGATCCTTGCTGTCTTTCCCAGCTGCTCTTATTCACTGAAACTTTTCTCTTCTTGTACTTTTCTTGTGTTGTTTAGTTAGACCTGCTATGTCAGCTGGAGTGCTTATCTAAATAAAGGCTGTAATGCTTTCTGTCACACTACTCTTCTTTATCTGAAGCTCCCACTAAAATCACCATGTTATTCTGGGGAATGTAAGAGGTCTAATAAAGAGAATAAATATATTAAGACAATTATATCATATCTGAACAGATACTTTCAGCAAAGGAATGCAAATTCAAAACTTAAATAAGGTAGCAAGTGACCTCTCCTCTTGCTGCCTGGGTCACAACACGGGTGTCGTAGAGGTGGAACTGTGGTGTGAGAGATCAGAGCAAGCAGCAATAACAGCAAGGATACTGAAAGGTTTCTTGAAACTGGAATCAAAGAGCTCCCTACATGTGTCCCAGCATTACTGAGAAGGAAACTGAGTAACACCAGGTTTCCAGATGATGGAAAATTTTCTTTTGGCTCTTTGGACTTGTTGACTGAGGGAATGTGAGACTCCTGAGCAGGTACTAGAAGACTGCCACAGCACTTTCCAACATGACCTTGTAACAAAACGTTGGATCTCACCCGTAGATGAAAATGCAGCTGTGGAAGAGCCCCAGTCATAATCCAAGAAGGAAATATTGATAACATTCTTCTTTCTTCACTGGGCAACAGCTACTGATTCCAGCATGGTGTGAGGCAGGGATTTTTTTGTGGATCCCAGAAGGTGATAAATCCAAAGTGCAAGGCAAAATGTGTAACACTCCTGCTGCTTGAAAGCCACCAGGGCAGAGACGTTAATTTTAAAAATCTGTCATAGATGATACAGATTGCTAAACTAGGGACTTGGCTATGAAGTTTATTTTTCAGCTCATGGAAATAATTTAGTTATCTAGTCTAGCACTAACCAGCCTACTGCTCCTCTCCTCTGGAAAAATGCATAACTGGAGTGTAGCCTTGAACATGGGGAGATCAAACTGAAAATTATATACTGTTTTCAGCACTGTCAGGGATTTCTGCTCTGAATTTGAACAGAGCATTTGGACATGTGTCAGAATGATAGGATGGTAAATATCTAGGCCCTCCAACCCAAGGCTGGTCATGAGATCAGTGACAAAAACATTTGGGCCCAGCACACTTTGCTCAAACTTGGGTTTCCCAGTAGCACATTCCCATTTGCTAAACCCCTTGCAAACATGGCTGGCAGACCTGGGAGGACTCAGCCAGGCTGGAGCCCTCTCTGCAAGGCCAGACGTGCCTTCTGCTGCTCAAGGGGCTATTGGGACAACCTTAGGCTGCTGACAAACTGATCATCCCCCATGGCCTTTCATGTGGGAGGTGACAGGTTCTATGGCAGCGCAGGAACATCCTGGCAGCAGCAGGATGGGCTGCTCTGCTTGGACCCTGTCATCTGTCCCTCCTATGCTCTTCCCCAGACTCTCACATGGAAGAAGCAATGACAGTAGGGACAGTGACAGATCCTGCTTGGCTCGCTTTTGGTCTGAGAGCAGATAAATCTTGTATACTTTCATTACATGCTTTTGCCAGAGTAAGTCATGGAACACAGGTGTGGAGTAACTGCTGGAAATCTTCATCCTGAAACTATAATGGCTTTTGCCTTGCATAAAAGAGCTCTGTTACTACCTTTGTCTTCAGTATAGACAGTCTCAACAGCAGGGGAGCATCCTCCTGCGGTGGTGTGCTGGTGTGTGTTTAGATCTGTCTCCCTGGCATTCTTGCTATGAGCAAGAGAGCTGGTGTAGCAGAGAGACTGTGGTTCAAAGGAGAAGAAGCTTTCTCATTCAGCCTTTGTTATCACACAGTGATTGAGCTACAGCACTGCAAAGGAGGCTCCATCCACTGGCCACAGAAACAGAGAGGCGCCTCTGGCCACAGCTACAGAAGTGATATGGGTCAGCAAAGGAGCCCTCTGCCTTTATAAGCCCAGATAGGCTCTGCAGCAGCTCTTACACATGACATGCCATGCCATTAGTCCTGGCCTTCTTGCCTCCGTGACACTACTCCAGCAGACCGAAGTTTTGTCTTTTCTTCCTGATCTGGTTTCCTGCATATCACTTCTTCATGTGGCATGGTTTCAAGTGGCCTTCAGTTTGCTAGTGCCTATGTTGAAATATATTAAAGCAGCCTGATTTTCAAGAAGGTTTTACCGAGGCCTGTCACTAGTGGTGTTCCGTAAGGTTCAATACTGGGCCCAGTATTGTTTAATTTATTCGTTGATGACTTGGATGAAGGGGCAGATGCCTCCTCAGCAAGTTCACTGATGACTGGGAGTGGCAGATACCCCAGAGGGCTGTGCAGCCCTTCAGGTGGACCACAACAGGTCTGAGAGGTGAGCAGAGAGGAACTGTCTGAAATTCAACAAAGGTAAATGTGGGGTCCTGTCCCTTAGGATGAATAATCCTGGGCACCAGTACAGGCTGGGGTCTGACCTGCTAGAAAACAGCTCTGCAGAGAAGGACCTGGGGGTCCTGAGGGACAACAGGCATCCCTGAGCCAGCAGTGTACCCTTGTGGCCAAGAAGGTCAATAATATCCTGGGGTGCACTAAAAGAGCATTCCCTGCAGGTTGAGGGAGGTGATCCTGCCCCTCTACGCAGCCCTGGAACAGGTTGCCCAGAGAGGTTGTGGAGTCTCCCTCACTGGAGTTATTCAAGAGCTGTCTGGATGCAATCCTGTGCTGTGAGCTCTAGGATGACCCTGCCTGAGCAGGGAGGTTGTACCAGGTGACCCACTGTGGTCCTTTTCAACCTGACCTATTCTGTGATTTTGTGATTTGCAGACTAAATACATTAATTGCTTTTACATTTGTACTCACTGTGTCAGGAGACAGTAAAAGACAGACTGAAGGCTAGTTTGGAAAAAGAGTGTGCTGCAAACTCATAGGACCACTTCAGCAGAGTGTAACCACTCTGAATTCCATTATGGTCACAACATCAGAGGCATGTCTTCTGGATTCTGTAATGGTCATGTAGCTGAAACAGAATATGAGCCTGAGGGCTGTAGGTTCAGCAGCACAATGTCCACCAGTGCTGAAAGAAGAGAAAGACTGTATCTGATCCAGCCCCGGTGGTGCCTTGTGCTGGGTAAGTAGTGCCAGAACATGGTCAATCTCTAGGGGTAGACTGCAAGAATACTGCAAAAGGTTTGGTATCTGGTAGTTGTACAGTCAAAATACTATTAATTCACTGGTTTTACATGGAGGTCCTATAAAAAAACCCCAAACACCAAACTAAAAAAAAAGAAACAGTACTATAAAAACACAAACAACTTAGAAACACACTGTTATTTTTCTTCAGCTCTCCTGTGATGAAAGGTCTGTCGATCTGCAACCTGGCATAATTTGCCTCTTGGCAGCACTTACCCCTCTCACTTAGCTGCTCTGAATTCCTCCTACTTCTTCAGTGTGTGTGCTCTCCATTGGCTTTGTCATGGAGTCTTCACCATCTGTATCACATCAGCCTAACCTGAGACTTTCACTTGCAGCACTACAGCCTTACAGTCTAGAGAAAAGGCCTTTCTCTCAGCCTAGAACTTCCTTACCCATTGCTAGGATTTCTCTTTTAAGGCTCTCTCAGGAAGACAAGAAAATAAAAGGGAAAAAAAGAAGAGAAGACATGAGAGGAGGGGAGAGAAGATAAGAGAGAAGAGCAAAAGGGAAACAAGTCCTTAAAGTATACCCCATGAAACATATCTTCTGAGATCGGCTTATCTGTACGTTACCCAGGGAAATTTTTCTCAGTGAACTTTGATGTATTGAAAAGAGGGAAAAAAGAAAAGAGGAAAAGGAATAGAAAAAACCCTGTGGCGTAATCCCCATGAGAAGACCATGTCCAAGAGTGACATTCTTGAGGCTAATCTTCCCATATGTCCTCTCTAACAAGCACGGTAAGAAATAATTGCAACCATTCCTGCTCAAGTTGCATATGCTGGCAAAAATTATTTCACCCGAAAGAGCATTCTTCTGTACGACTCCCTGCGCGCCTGCACAAGGCTTCAAGGCTCTTTCTCTCCCTCTCTCTCCAATGTTCCTGTTCTCGAGAGTGTGGCATTCAAGTATGGAGACGGTTGCGCTTTTGGGTATAGTGAGTAAAGGTGACTCTCACTGTTATTGTAAATTAACCTGTCAACACCAGCCTGAGAGCCGTGGCCAATAAAAATAATGAGCTTGCGAGTGAAGAGCTGTTGACACAGCATTTCAGAAAGACAAGTTCAGCACTTGGGGCTGCAAGGGCACCAAACATTTTTGTTTTGGTTTTCTTTTTTTCTTCCCAAGTTTGCTTGGAAAATACAGAAAAGCATTCAGCATCGTTTCCAGACTGCTAGTGTACAGGGATGTTGTGGCTAGCCTGAGGATTTTCAGCCCTGGAGGCCACCTGAGATTGTATACTTAGCTTGGATATCTATATTGCAGGAGAAAATCAGTAGCCAGGGGGTTAAATGTGTTACTAAATCATTTTCAGCCATGATGCTCCTTAAAGTGGGCTGATAATTGAAAATTGAACCCTCAGTGTTCTCAACCTTTGCAAAATCATCATATATATTCATGCTGTCTCCTTTGTGAAAAGGATTCATGTATCTTTATGTGGAAAGCACTGATGTCTTCCTTTTCTCTTAAAACTCCCCTTTGTTGCAGATCAGAAGTACAGGTAGACTTGAATGGGGCAGAGCAAAGGCACTTTGTTCAGAGTGGTTTTTAAGTAGCCACTGGTCTTCAAAGCTGTTTGCATTCCAGCAAGCTGAGTTACAACTACTGTGAAGTGATGTTTATAAGTATTGTTTCCAGTACTCAGGAACAATTCATGCTGTGCTCCTCACCATTTTCAATTACACCAGTACGTGCAGAGCTTGTCCCACCAGCCCGATCAGGGCAGTCCCTTAACCAAAGGGAGCAAGTACAAAGGAGCCTGTAAGCAAGCTGTGTGGTGGAGTGTGGGAGGGAGAGGAATAATCCCCTCTGCCCTGGTGGTTGGGACAGAAATTGCCTATGGAGCAACTTGTCATTCAGTCATTCTTGCTGTTCTGGTGTCCCTCTGAGTCTTCCTGACACATGGCTGCAGGTCAGAGCACTGATGCCCAGGTGCTTTAAACTCAGTCCCTGCCTCAGCTAGAGGCTAAGTGAAATGCTGGGTGAGACAAGAAATCTAACATGAGAGAAATGGAACTGCCCAGTATCTGTGCTATTGTGTGCCACAGCTGTGGGTCCCCAGGCCAGGAGTGCCTCTTTCCCTATGTTTATGCAGTGCCTCCCACAGGGACACCAGGGTCTCCGAGGGCTGTATGGGAAAATAACCAGATAGATGCCCACATAAAACTAAAAATTTTTATCTTTTAATAATAACTGCTACCGAGCTCAGCATTATCACTCTGTACTGCCATCCTCTCTGGACAACTGCTTGCTATGAGACAGTGCTCTCCTGCTTCTTTTTGTTGCCTTTGGTTTCCTTCACAGGAGTTTGGCAGACTCTCCATCACAGGCAGAAGTACAGTTTTTTCCATAGGCCAGAAACATCCTCCACAACTCATTAAGGTTTTACAACTGTTTTACTGCAAAAGAGTTGCCCAGCACTCACGCAGAGCTCTACACCAGTGAGTACCATCTGTTGCAGACAGAAATGCAATAACATAATTTTCATGTTGAAGAACCTGCTAGCTCACCCTTCACACAGTGCTAGCCCTTGCCTCTGCTAACCTGTAATACAGTTTTCTTAGAAATTAATTTAAATGCAATGTTTGACTCAGAGCTATTTTGACCTTTTTTTTTTTTTCCCAGAACCATTATTTGATTTTTAAGGACTTTAACATAAAGAAATTAGGAAATTTAAGTCTGGATTTACCAAACTACTTTAAAAATCTTGAGAACATGTTGTTCCCTGAGCCTATATCCTTAATCAGCAAAGTTTGCTTGTTGCAAGGAGAAAAAACTTTAACACTCCTGCTTGTGACTCTACTGCAGAGAGCAACATGCTTGAATTTGAGCACTTTACCTCTTAGGAGCTTGTCTCAACACTCAGAAAAGGTGAATTGGAGTGCAGCTCACCCAGTATTTCTAACTGAAGCTTCATACCAAATTATAGAAAGTAATTAATTACCCACTCAGACAAGTGCTGTAAACACCAAAATATAAGATTGAGTTGCAAGGGAGGGATGTGCAACCATCTCCCTCTTCTCTGCATTGTGAAAATTGCTAAGTTGCCCCAAGGATCAAGCCTTCCAAAATTCAATGTTTCCTTCTGAAAATGTCGAAATGAACCAAATGGGCATTTCCAGAACTTTGTTTGTTAGTTTTTGCTTCAGCCAAAATTAGTTGTCCTGCTTGACCCAGTGTAACAAGCCTGAACTTTTTGGGCGAATGCTGTGTTTATTGGGGGAAAGAGAACAATGGCAAAGTCCTGGTCTGTGGCATTTCCTTCTAAGCCAGGTCCAACAGCTGGGGAGCAGAGCCTGTGCTCTGTCCCGCCTGGGCATGGTGGGCAGCCTCTGACCGGCTGCAGGAGGTTGGCTACTTGTGTGGCAACATGTGGCATTTCTTTTTAATAAAAAAAGAAATCACCAAAGCAAAAACAGATGATAGAGAGTAGCCGTTGCTGAGATACTACAAATAAGTAAACAATCCTTGGGCTTTGTGCTGTTGTTATTTTTCTTTAATGAGGACTGTGGGTGGGAGGCCCTGGCGCCTCTTCAGTGCACCCAGCCTAGAAAAAGAGCTCTCCTACCCTGATTGACTTGACAATGCAACAGGAGTGGTACCTCCTGAGCAGCTCAGCCCACAGCTGGGGAGTAGTCCTACACTTTGAAGGTTTCTGTTGCTGACATCAGAGTAAAATATGAAAACCCTGTCTCTTTCCCTAGATCAAATTGTGCAGTTCTGCTCCCACAAGAAGAAGCTGCTGTCAGGGACTTGGCAGGTTTCCCAAAGCTCAGTGATTGAGTGACAAGGAACAGAGAAGGGCACTGTACCAGGGCTAGTTATGATTTTTTAGCCTATTATTAGGTATTAAAAACCATAGAGAAGATGTCCTCAGAGGCACAAATCATCTCAATTGTAAGCTGATGGCAGAGTGCATAAAATCTCATTTTGAGGACGAACTAAACTGTACCACATCAGTCAAAGATTTTTTGGGCACACTTGCAAAATATTTTCCAGCACTCTTCAAACATTATGTCTGTCCATTATGAGGCATATTCAACAAAATATAAAGGTACCAGTGGGAATGAGGTACAGGAGTTGTCCCTGGACACATCTTCAGCCTTCAACTTCTATATTCAAGTATTCTCCTACTGCAAGAAGCCTCATTCTAATTTTTTTTGCCAACTGCAATTGCACTTACACATGAGTTTAACAATTCTCTCTCTGGATGTCTATGTCTACTTTTTTTGCAACAAAACTGGCCCCATTACTGGAAAAGAAAAATGAGATGGTTATTTGAGATTCCAGCTAGACACCGGATGGATTGTTCTTCTCCATGACACAAGGCCAGCCTCATGGGAGACCACAAAAAAAGAGGGCAGCATTTCTTTTTCATTCCTCCTGTACACTGGGGCACTGCTGCTTGTTGTGTGTCTTTCTGCATGTATTGTCATGATGTCTTATGGATTTTTTTTTTTAAACTGTTTTAAATGCTGCTTACTCTCCTGTGGTGAGGGGACAGAGAATTTTGTGCCCGCTTCGGAAGAGGAACTGCACTGTGTAAGAGCTGCTTTCCTTGTCAAGCACGAGTTTGAATGTGAAGGTCTGTAGCTGCTCCTTTGGCATCCGGCATTGTTCACATGGATTGCTTCCCCTTCCTGATAGCTCAGTAAAACCTGTTGCTGACACTGCCACTTCTCCCTTTCCTAACAAGTAAATGTACAAAAAGTAAGAGCTGCAAACACTAATGAATGTACCTTTATGTTGAAGGGAAAAGCAAGAACAATGTGGGCTGGCCAGACCAGTCGGCTGCTCCCAGTCAGCTGCTGCCAAACCAGGGGCAAGGGGAGAAAACTGAAGTGTCCACCAAATGCGTCACTCCAGGTGCCAGCTCAAAGGGCATGTGGTTTCCCACAGAATTCTGTTTCAAGGCCAGTGTCCAGAGAGGAGTAAAGTTTCCTCTTTGGAAAACTCTGTCTCCAGTGGATTCTCAAGTGTCTCCTAGAGTCGTGTTCCCCCCAACAGCATTTCTCTCAGCTGGTGTTATACAACAGGCTTGTGTGATTGCATGAAACTTGCAGGAATATCATTAACACCTCATGATTCCTACCAACTCTAGCTGGCCAATTGCCAGCTGGTTTGAAAATTATCAAGGAGTGTGAATATGAACAAACACATGCATGCTGCACTGAGTGGTATGGTGGGAACCTTATTTCCTAGAAAACCCAGCTAGTAAATAAAGCAAAATCACAAGTAACGTTGTTGGCACTAGTGTCAGCAGCCCCCTTACCTGTCATGGTGCCAAGGGCACCCACAGGCCTTACTGTTCCCAACCAGCCTCTCTCAGGACTACCCCTATCCTGCACACAGCCCAGGACCCCGTTTCAGTTCAGCCTGGGGTGGTCAGTCCCCGCTCCAGTGGTGCCATAACAATGCTGGCTTCCAGCCCTATCTCCTGAAAGGACTAGACCTATGCCTGCCTCCTGAATGTGCACTCCAGTTCTGTCTCTGGGTCTGGATGGACTTTGGAGCTATGCATTAGGCCAGTTCCATCTCCTCTTGCTTCTGACAGAAGCACCTGGATGGTCCCTGGCCCTGTTTTGTCACTTGCAGTGTCAGGGTCTGTTGATGGGTGCTGTCACAGCCTCCAGACCTGCCCACCGTGATCAGACACTGTGGGACAGCACCCATTGGTGAGGACATGACCCACACTGGGGTCCCCTTCACCTGTCAGCTCATCCACCTTCAGCAGCCGACTCTCTGCACACTAGTGTCACCCACCAAACAAAAGAGCACATGGTGGAGCTCTGAAAGTTATTGAAAGACTCGCATTAAATAGGCACTATAAAACATGCCTAAGAGATATACCTCAAGACACTGAGGTGTACAGGAGTCTCATCAAGACCATCAAGATGATAAAATTATGGTACATGTTTTTTTTTATAGGAGATAGGGAAACTGGAACACCTCTGGCCAGGAGAAAGAGCTCCATCAATTCTGTCAAAGGAGACTTCCGAGGAGCCATATGGCACCCTTACAAATCTAATGTGGAGTATTTAGCCAGGTAAAGGTCGATCTGTAAATATCACCTCTTGGAAATGTAAAACCTTATGGAGTACTTATATACAAGGTTTCAGTAGAAAATTAGGGGCTTACAGATTTGAGACTAATGTCACAAGCTTTGGGCGGAGGAGATAAAGGGCAAAAATGAACAATGATATCTCTGCTTCTAAAGAATTTGAGACTTTATGTGTTCAAAAAGTACAAATATTGATATAACCTTATACAAAAAGCTGATATTCCTTGGGGCATCTTCCCTGGTGAGGAACTACTGAAATCGATTTATGTGGTGGGTGGGAGCCTTTAATACTAAGATCTCCTATGAAAAAGGCTAAATAGTTTACATGCAAAGTCACAACTCTATTTAAACAAGTATTATCAAATTAATTCATAAACAATGAGGGTTTTAACAGAAAAGTTTTAAATAGTAAGAAGAACATTGTGGCACATGTTAGCAAAATAATTACAATATTAAATAACTCCTCCAAGGCTTAAGGCCATGTAATAATCACTGGAAGCTTGTTCAGCTTCTCTGAAATGGAGGCATTGCAAATATGTTCATCCTGCTGCAAACAAGATCACAAATGTTGGAGTATTCCCAGGAGTTTGTTTATGGTTAGCTATCTACGTGATCCTTTAGCGTGGCTATTTGGAGCCGTGAGGAAAAGGAAAAAAAGCTGAAGTCTACAGCTGATAGCAAAGAAAATGAGAGGGTAAAATCACAGAACTGGTCTCAAAAGAACTGAGGATGGAAGGCAAAAGGTGGCAAAGGATGGCAGGAGGAAGTGTCAAATTCCAGTGGGGGAGTATTTGTTATCTCAGTCCTGTTATGAGAAAATATGCAGAGAGACAAGTTGGAGCTCCAATAGCAGTGTGCTTGGAACTACAGTAGGAACATAAGCTAAGGCTGCCACTACCCTGAGAAACCAGAGCAAGAGCTTTCACAAGGGCAACATGGTATTCTTTGTATGGTCAGAAGCCAAAACAAGGGATCCTGCAGTGAGCTTATTCTCCAGTGAAGTGACAAAAATCATATTCTACTTTGTTAAGCAAAATCAGTGAGTTAGTGTTTGGTTTTCTTAATCATTGTGCAAACATTTGGCTGAATGTCCTCAGTAGTGCTATTGTCATATTTTACTGTCTGTTATTTGACACTTCACAGGCACATCCTTCAACAGCCCCTAGGTTTTGTCCTCTGTTTCAAAAAACTCTGTAAGACCTATCAAAGTCACCTGTGGGCTAGAGGACAGCAGCTTCTTATGGCACCTTCTTTCCTGGGGACAGTGGAGCTGTCAAGATCCCCAAGTTCAAGCCTTGTGCCTGTCTGACAGCGCTCTACAACAGCCAGGCTTCAGCTGCAGCACGTGCTTGTCAGTGCCTGCAGGATGACTCAGACATCAACATTCATACCTTTTGAAAAGAAAATGTAGAAACATAGTGAACTTAATCCTCCAGCCACTCAGAGCTCAGAATTAAAAAGACAAGAGAAAATTTCTCTCAAAAAAACGGAGAAGGAGAAGGATGCCGAAATCTCCTTCTGTTCTTGGGGGATTTTTTTACAAGTTGATGAGCTCTTCAAAACATGAGATGAATAGCACAGTAAAGAAGCCAGGAAATGACTGTCAGGTTATTTTCACAAAACCACAACCAGATCCTGCCTTTCTTTTTGAAAAACAATTTCTGCTGTCATTAGCTATAGATGATGAAGAAAATCTGCTCCTCTACAAACCTGTGAAAAAAGGTTTAAAAAAGTGTCATATTCCTTACTTGACATAATAGAGAAATAATAAAAGTCAGTTGAAGCCTGCAGCTTGCACTTGCAAACATTTTTATCCAACTAGCCAGATACTTCAGAGTACATATCTTGTTGGATCTCGTCCTTTATTCAGCTTGTCTTTTAGTGATCTCAAGCTGTAAAAGTTCAATGATCTCCTTCATGCAGCAGGACTATAATGGAGGCCCAACACTGTAATGAACAGGCAACTGAAACCAGTGCCTAATGTGCGAGCACGCTGTTCTCTTCCCTCCTGGTGTAGTGTTGAATGACAAGTCTAAAGTATCTCTGGTTTATGCTGTAAAAACATTATTACCATTGCTCAGTGCTTTATTGTGAATGTTTTTTTCCCTTTTTCCAGCCAGAGCAAACTAGTGACGGCTCAAACCAGGCTCTCTGTCCTGTGGAGTGTGGTGTGTCCTTTCGAACCGGCATGTCAGGAACATTAAATTAATTTGTGAAACCTTCCACTCCAGTGCTTCTTCAGTTGTTTTATATGTGTGTAACTACTGTCTGTGTAACATACAAGCACCGTACCTTCCAGTACTGCTTTGAGCAACCCATAGCCTTGAGACTGGGACTCTATAGATACAACAACTATATACAGACAGCAGTTCCCAGTTCAGCTCTGAGACCTAGTACTGAGAAAGGAGGGAATATGATGACTGCTTTCAAATGTACGTACTCAAACAAACACCCAGAGTAGCCAAACACGAATGCTTCAGCATTCACGCTTTGCAGGCTTGAAGACCTCAGATCAGGAAAACATCTATGGATGTGTTTAATTAGAAACACATGCTAAAAACACGGACATCAATTACACTAACTTCATTGCAACTTAATTGAAAATGTGCTTAAATATTTCCTGTTTGAGGCCTAAAAGGACAAGTACACAGTTCCTCACAATATAGGACATTTCATTGTGTGGAATTTTAAAGCACTTTATGTGCTGCATATGCTGGCAGTATTTACCCTGAAAAGCGGCTGCTTCTGAGGTGGAACATTCTGTGTGCTATGAGAACAAACAGCGACGCTGCAACAGCTACAGACAATGATCATATCACGCCCAAATAAAACCAGTGTGGCAAAACAGACAACCAGAGCGTCATTTCTCAGTTTGAAATTTAGAGGAGAAACTGAGTGTTACAAAAAGCTGTACTGAAGCTCCAGCAATGAGCACGGAGATCTGGAGCCCTTAGCTTCATGCCGGGACACTGATTCATTCCTCACTTGCAGGGAAGAATGATCTCTTCCTTAATGAGCTACCAGGAGAGCGTTATTCCTTGTACAGCATTTAGTCTCCCTGCAGTGTGTCCCATGCCAAAAGCCATGCTTAGCTTGCAAGAGTGTCACAGGCTGGCTATCACGGACATAGGGAAAAGGCTGCCTAGCAGTTACAAAATGTCGTACAAAGTTTTGCCACTGTTTTTTGCTCCTGTTGCTGCCTTCCACTTAGCACACTTAATCCTTTGCACTTATTTTTAAAAACCATTCTGTGCCATCACTTCTTCAACTGTGCTTAAAAATTGATAGCACAATACGTTTCACAGCTCTGTGCTTAGCCTCACACATAGCATCTGTCTCATTTGCTTTCAGCAGCACATGTAGCAGCTGCACAGAAATACAGCCCGATGCACGTGAGAGGTTTCTGGAAATGCAAGGGGCACCGACAGGACAAAGGACATGCACTGCCTTCATGCACGCACAAGCTGCAGCACTTCAGCTGTTGTAGTATGGTAAAACCTCCAGATAGAGCTCCATTAGCCAGAGAAGTATTTTTGGCAGAAGAACTCTTTCCTACATGGTGAGGATATAACGATGTCAGTTGCCTTTATACTGCTTAGATATATACACAGTAGATCCTGTACTGGACCATTCATGTTATTTCTTTAAACTCACTTTGTTAACTAGCACCATATTGCAGTCAAAAAAATTACTTGTCTGAGATCTTTGGCTCAAAACAACCTGCCTGCATGATCACAAGGCGAATTTGCTCTGGAACATATATGCCAAACAGTGTCAGTCTAGAAATATAGGAAAAAAATCTGTTAACACCATTTAATGTTAAGAAGAACCCCATTTCTTCTCAGTTTTGTCTCAGTTGTTTTTCTTCTTCTATTGCTTGATGCCCTCTTTGATGAGTGATATAAAAGACTTCTTAAAAGGACATTGGCAGCAGATTAGTTTATTATGTGAATTAATCCCACTCTGTGTTCTTAAAACATTCATCATGTCGAATTTATGAGGCAGCTATGCTGTAATCCTACAAAAGATATTCTTACATAGCTGAAATTACAATTCTACAACATACACACACCAATAGACATAAAAGACAACAAAAAACCATACTCCAATTACCTTAGTAGTAAGAGGACAGGAAAAGAGCTGGACCACCATGTTGTGTAGAAGGAATTACACCACTTGATCACACAAAAGCAAAATATTGAATATTTGCATCAGCCTTCAATACAAATATTGGGTGCAATCAGGCAATTAATGAAACCCACATCAGAACTCAATTCTCAGGCTAAGAGGACAGCCTGACACAGGGTAAAGAACATTTAGAAAAGTTAGCTGTTTAGTTGTGTTGTTTTCCAAATCAGCTTCCTAATTAATTTTATCTTCTGATATTTAAAGAATTAGCTGAAACTACCTTGAACGTTCACAGGACTCAGATGGACAAACTGAATGGACATTCATGCCACCCAGTGAGGATCATCGGAAAGTCACACATCATTAACAACCTGCATTGCACAGTCATTGGAGACAAGCGTCTTCTCTGGAATGTAATTTCCTCATCCTAAAGTGGTTCCTAAAATGAGTCACTTGAGGCACCCATCTCTCCCATAATTACAGAGGAATCCTTGGCAACTATTTTAAGCTGGACATTTTTAAATTGGACAGCATCTAGCGCTCCAAAATCTCACATCATGTAACCTGAACTGCCTTTACACCTTCAGGAAATGGAGAAGTTATGGCATTGTAGGGAAATCACGTTATCTTCAATGCAGGAAAACCACTAGAATGAAGAATCAAGTAAACTATTTGTGAGTCACTGCTGGGTAATGAGGAAAGGCACACAGTCAATTCGGATTTCACACCTTCGCGGAGAGTACTGTGGCGGCTGGGAACAGGCTGCTGTGGGACAGGTTTTCTCAGTCCATCCTAGTATTTCACGTTGCACCTATAGTAAGAGGCTAAGAACTAATATTTCCCATGTGCTCTAACCAAGGAGCAGTTTGTGAAGGGGTAGCCGTGGCAGCTGGATGTGCAGGCAGCCCTTTTGGTACCAGGGGACCCCCTGGTGCCTGCCTGAGCAGTCTCCTCTGTCACTAGCGCCACACATCAGAGATTTGGGGAAGAGGGAGCAGCGACCAGCTGGAAGGAGGACAGTGCTGGTGCTGCTGCTGTAACCCCTCCTCTCAAACAGCCACACAGATTAGGCAGCCAGCTCTATTTCACCCCTCCCTGGGTTTTGGCTACAGAAACTTATCTTGCTGTTCAGCTGCATGAGAAACAGCTCAGGCACAGCAGTGGATGGGGCAAGGACCCTGAGAGCTGAAACAAAGAGAGAAAAAGGAGTGATGTTTCTGCCAGGGAAGAGTATGAGTGGTGTCACAGGAAAAAGTTTTTTATACAGCAACCATACTGTCTCTTATTCAGACCTTCCCTGAGCAGCAGCTGCATTAAATGCCCATGATTGTTCTCTTTTTCTTAATGTTTTGATGTAGTACCTATGTAAGCCACCTAGTACTGTCAAGGCTGTGTTAAAATTGCTCTGATAGTAGATTAAATTAGTGTCTGGCTTTGTTTGATGCTCTTTTTTCCAGCACTAACTTTGGAACCTAAATCACTTTTCTGTTCCTTTTGCCTGTGCTTTCCAGTTTCTTTTATTTTCAGTCATATTTTGGCCAGGCATGCTGCTGTGCAGTTTGCAAGGTGCCAGAAGAAAACACTCCAAATACAGCAGAAGCAACCTGCTTCCAGCCCGTTGTGTGTTTTAATTTCATTTTTTAGATTTTCTGGAAACCACATAATTTTCCCACAAGGTGAAACAGATGTAATAAATTTTCAGCACTTGCCTTTATGAAGGGATTTCACTCTCATAAATTTTGTTCAGTGCCAGGTCAAATATTCCCTAGAGAAAACAGGGCATAGATTACATTTAATGCTATGAATGGCACATGCTGACCTCGATATATACCTCCAGCATCCATTTTGAATGTACAACACCTTGAACGTCAAAGAATAGATCATTACAACAGATACAAGAATGTAAAGGGTAGAGGGCAGTGAAATACAGCATTCACTTTTCCAATTTTTAGGTACAGAGCCATCAGTGTTTCCCCACATGAATACAGAAACAAGGAAGTTTTTGTACACTTACAGATGGTGAAGAACCATGGTTATGTCTCATTATACAGAGGAATAGGAAAGACAACTTTATCTGTTAGCTGTGAGTTTTCTTCTACTAGAAACTGAGCTTTTCCTTTTCTTCCACAGAAAGTGGTCAAGTTAAAAAATAAATAGATGGGCAAATACAGATGTGTGAATAATTTTATATAAAAGATCAATATAGTGTGTATATATATATATATAATATATAGTTTATGTATAAAGTTCTACTTCAGTACCTTGCCATCGTTGGAGGGGTACTCTGTGCTTTTGTATTCCAACTAAACTTTCCCAACATTCTCTCCTGTACTTTGATGGAGAAAGCCAGAGCTTACAGAGATCATGCATGTTTGTATCCCACAAGCTGTGTTTCCTGCCCACTTGAACCTCTGGAGAAAGCTTCTCATCTAAAATTACTAGATCTTGTAACTTCACTAGTTTCTCCCATTCTTGAAAGTACTGCAGAACCTCTTGGGTTTAAAGAGAGAGTAATAATACTTTTAAAATATTTTTTCACAGTTCCAATAGGGAGGTAGCAGTGCGATTGGATTGTTGGCAGAGGACTTCAGAAATAAAATGCTGTAAAGATACCCCAAAAGTGGCAAGTAAAACCGACATAATGTGATCGGCACCAGGGGTAAAGGACATTGCACCAGTGAGACAAAAGGTCCTTTAGAAGGGTACTTTAAGCCTCTAAGGTTGATTTAACAGAGACAAAGTTTACTGTGGCACAGAGAGCACTCTCACTCCATGGAGGCAGCAGAAAGCAGTCATCGGGTCCCATCCGAGCTGCTGGTAGGAATGAAGGGAGAGGAAAAAACCCAGAATCAGTATATTCCCTGAAATTCTGTCTCTTTGCACCTCTGTCTTTAGTAAGTTTGTGAAGTTTCACCCCAAAAGAAGACAATGATTTAGAAGGGCTGCACTAAGACTGGTGTCGCCAGTCCCTGAGATAAGCCCCGGGAAGCTGTCCGGAGATCATGCCACACTGAACAGCCTGGGAGGGGAAAGAGCTGCCTGAGCGTCCCCCAGCTGCACTGCTACCAGTCTGCAGCTGGCCACCCTCGGGCTCCCATGAGCCCTTTAGACATCAGCATCCATGGGAGTTTCTCCTGACAAATTGTGGGATTGGGTCAAGACTAATTCATAAATATTGGGAAATTCAGTGTTCCTCCCCTAGGACTATTCCCCACATCAATTCTCACATTCCAGTACACAAAGACTTAGAAACAAAGTCCTAAGAAGATGATGGGAAATACAATCATGAACTCAGGCCAAAAAAAAAAAAAAAACCCAACAAACATCCTACTGAAACACAGAAAATAAGATAAAAAAAAGTACTGCTCTCATACCTTTTTTTACCTTTTTAATGCCCTTGGTAAAGATCTCCCTGACTCCCTTTTCCCTTGATGTGAAGATTGTCCCGCAGCTGTACCAGGTCCACCACCTCTCACAGACCACATCAAGTCAGGGCAGTAGCCCAGGTTTCTCCTGGCAAGTCTGTCTCTAGTCCTTGGAAGACCATCTTGCTTAGACTGCTTCGTGAGCATTACTCTCTTACTCAGTGTTCCAGCTTCCCTGAGGGGCAGAAGAGGTGAGGAAGGTACCACAACTCCGTGTGCCACATCCCACTGAAATGTGGTTCTTACCACCATCCACCCGTAGTTCAGTCCATTGCAAGAGAGACCCCAGAAATGGGGATCTCTGCAGCAGCCTTGAGCAGAAAGTTTTGGGGCACAGAAATTGTCTTTGCTACAAGAATAGACTTCTGTTAAATTCCAAGCATATGTGCAACTATGAACAGTTACCTCTCAAATTTCTCTTCTGCAAATGAAGCTGTGCAGGACAGCACTTTGCCCTTTTCAAAATAGAGGGAACAGACATTTTCTTCCTCCCTAAAACCTCTGGCCATGGGGAGGTAGTTAGTTTACTGACGGTAACATTATAGCAATCCCTAACACCACAATATTAAGATATATTCTGACATGTCAATCAAAGCCGAAATTATCTTTTGTTGTGCATCTTGGCAATCCTTTCATTCCTGGCTTGACCATAATCTGTACCATTACAATGATCACAAGGATCACAAAGCCAGAGGTAAAACTTGTGGAGGGAGCCCAGTGTTCATAAAAGCTGTCATTTTTGCTCAGCTCTTCACAGCATAGCTCATGGAACATCACCTAATTTCTTCATTATGGCAGCAACGATATTTAAAAGTACTTGGTAGCTATTTTGTCATCCTGTAGAAAGAAGTACTACTTCAGTTTCCATCAACTCTTTATGCTTCCAGAGAAAAGGAAAACTTTTTCCTTGACTTCATCAATTAGAACTATGCAGCATCCTGAATTCAGTCATACGAAGGTGGAGCTCTGATAAAGAATGATGTGATGAGCCACATGCTGCAGCTGTACAGACACATTCAAGCATCACTAGAAGACACTTGGGTGTTTCTCACCATGAGTGATACATAAAAATCTATATCAAACCAATGAGTAGATCCTGAAGCCAGGCAGCCATGGGTCACTGCCAGCCTGCAGATCATCAGGAACCACTGTCATCAACTTCATAATTCAAAACCTCGTACTGGTGAGACAGTTCCATAGGCCAGCTCCAGACAACAAGTAGTCACACTTGGTTTGTAAATCAGTGGAATAAGAAAAATGTTAGCCTCCTCGGTATTCTTAGCTTTTGCATTCTTTATTTTTTAATCCAGAGTTTTGAAGACAGAAACTCTGTGGGACTATCCTCATTAAACAAAACCACCAGCAGGTCTCCCCATGCAGCCAAAAGAGCGGAGTTCAGAAGAGATTCCATCCTTAATTACAGTTCTGCACATACTAATCTGTGAGACAAAGAAACAGATCTGCATTCCTCAAAAAAAATGGGCATTTCAATGCCTTGCTGCTTACGTAAAAATACAACTATAAACTTATGCTTTTATACTTCTTCTTATCTGTTGCACTTTTTTCGTTTCCTAAGCATTGAAAATAAAATCCTTTGGTCACAATTTGTTGTCTTTATTGCAGCCAAATACGCTAAAATATGAGAGATCTGAAGCCCATCCAAACTTCTTCTGACATTGTTTTTCCAAGCATGGCCTAAACTTTGCCATGACTCAAGCAAAGTTTAAGACATACTGGTGCTGAACAAAAAATAAGGCATCATCCAAGAGTTTGCATAATGTGACTATACATGAGATAGATATGAAATTAGATAGTACAGGGATCGGTAAAAAAGATACAACCATAGCCAAAGTTTCAAGGAACTGACAAAGACCTTCAGAGTTTTGCAATGGAGAATAGTCACATGGCTTTCAGTGGTGTCAGAGATGAAAGAAATTATGATGATTTTCAGCTGTCAGTAGTGGAAGCCATTTCACAAACTCATTTCATCCCAGGAAAGGACACAAACGTGTGCCAAATGATTCCAAGCTTCCCATGTAGTCTGTACATTTATACGTGTCTACCAGAAGCACAACGTCAGATCACCAGACAGATGGTAATTGCCTTTGCCACGGGATATCAGACTCCCTAAATGTTCTCTGTGTGTTTGGCCCAGCTAGCCAAAGATAAGACGTTATTCTGAAGATTTTTTCCATCATAGACAGTAAACAAATCTGATGACCTCCAGCTTGGAGATGGGAATGGGAAGGGTAAGCTCAAAGCAAAAATAAAAAGGTTGTATTAAACTTCAAAGTGTTAAAAAAAAATCTCTCTAAATATGGGAGGGGAAAATGCTAAAGTTACATGTCAAATCAAGTCTTTGAATACAAATATGATTCTTATTAATACATGTTGTTACTGCTTTCTTCTTCTTCATTAAAAATGCCCTTATTTTCTTCCCTAAAGCTCAGTAGCACTACTACGTACTGGTGTTTTCTTTGTCTTGATAGTCCCAAAATGACTTGATCTCTGCAGCAAGCCTCTCCCACTCTACATTATCCACTGTTAGTAGCAATCCAAACAACTCCTAGACTTCAAATATTTCTGAAAAATTGGAAGTGCCTTCATAGCTCCATTCTGCAGTGGGAAGAACCGCGGCACAGAGAGATAAAATCATCAGTCCTTGGCAGGAAGCCACCTACAGAAGACTTGCTTTTTGTTCATTTTTTTCTCTTGCCTTTATAATCCAGATACTTCTTAGACATTTTTCTTGCTAGTATTCCGTTTGATTTTCTTTTTTTTAATCTTCACCTTGTTTATTGACGTGCCTGTATGTTTAATTACTTCTTCCTACAGGCTATTTTGTAAGAGAAAACCTTCCCCTGGTTGCATAAAGTCTCTAGTGAAACATCCAGCAGAACCAGGACTAAGCATACTTTTCTCTACTTTTGCCCCACTTTTCTCTGTCCCTTGGATCCATTTATCCCTGGTGCTTTCCATTTTGCGCTAAACTTCTAACTCTCCCCCGCATTCCCTGCTGCTGCCTTCCTATTTTCTTTCTGTCTTTCTCTCCTCTTTTCCCACCAGCTGGACATAAAGGGACCAGGATTTGAAATACCAAACAATAGCTTTTCAGATCCTGGTATGTTTCCTAAGGACTTCACAGGACTGAAGTCTATGGGAGGGGGAGTAGCCTTTAAAAAAATGAGTAGATGTTCCTAATCATTGCCAGGAGATGCACTAAGGGGAGCCTACAAGGACTCAGTCACAAAAAGGGAGTGGTATTTTCCTTGCCATGAGCCCAGTATTGCGCTAGCCAGCACTCTGAGTCACTGGGGGGAGCTTTGCTGCGAGAAGTCATGCAGGAAGTTCAATCCAAGAAATCAATCTCAGAACAGCCATTGCCCTATTTTGGAGAATATCAAGTGCCAACACAGAGTTTCAAGAAGGTTGTTCAAAGTAATGTTCTCATTATGGCAGGAAAGCGTCAGCTATGCCAAAGCAGAACAGTCTTCCTTTACAGTATCTCCCTGGTGTCCTTCTGATGGTCATTGTGACCCAGGGTCATCGGCTCACTACTGATTGGTGGCATATACTCAAAATGTCCATACCTTCCTTTAAATAGTTAAAAAAATGTTTCCCTAACCTCTGTGTATTTTGGAGATACCAAGTTGATAGTTTAAGACAGTTCCTTCCACACCTTTCCCAGCTCACAACAGTTGCTTTTATTTGTATCATCAGCATAGTTTATCCATTTCCACTTAAATTACCTAACAACTATCAGCCGAACACTACCAGGTATCTCTTTACATCCTGCAGCCTGCAGCAGTGACATAGTTGGAACCTTGGGAAAAAAATCTTGTTCTCAGAATGCTCCCTTCCACAGAGATAGAAAAGAAGAGGATTATAGAAAATGTTGGGAGGGCTTTTAGCAAACTGGCACAAAAACTAAGAAACAAACGATGGATGTTTTCTAGTCTCATATGTCTATAATGGATTTCAAATCAAGCATTAACCGTGGTGTATTTGTGTTGGAATAGATGTCCCACAGACATTCGAGACAGGTCCTTTGTTGCAAGAAATGCGGAAAATAAGAGGCAGCTTCCAAAAGACCTCTTTGATTTATATTTGTGTATCTTGCATGGAAAATAGAATAATTTGGTACAGACTCACCATTTGTCACTTTGTCATTTATAGTGTGATGTGCAAAGAAATTCACAGAAGAGTGACATAACACTGGCCATGGGCCAGCTTGTCACCTATTGCTTTACAGAGGTACTCTTCCTCATAAGCCCTGCTGAAACATCACATTAGCTAATCTATGTGATATAATGGGAAACAGCACAATAACCAGGGGCATCTTTTCATATGCCTCCCTAACCATGGGAAGCCCTTTGGTTTCTGTAACCCATGTGTGGGTTTTCATCTTGTGGCATGCAATGTACAAAAATGAAGAGCAAGGAGATTTTATGCTTGGTCATACAAAGGGAAAAAATATGGAAAAGATCTCAATAACAAATGTGATGTTGATGAGTTCATTGCTTATCTGACTTTAATTCTAGATCTGAAGATAAGGTTTTCTTAATTCTGTCACCAGACTTGCCACAGCTTTGGGCAAAACAGGTGTTTTCTCCATGCTTCTGATGCTCCTCCCTTAAAATGAACTGCACAAACCTAAATTACCACAAGATGAACTGATATTACTCACAGGTGAGAGCCTACATAGCACCAGGCCATGCTATTTGACCAATTCCCCAGCACCAGCTCCATGCCTGAGGCAAGCCCAAAATCCTCACTCTGACTGTGGGGGCAGCCAAAACAAGACTGAGAAGTGAAGCTTCCCATCCTCCCCCATGCCCTAAGTCCCAAGGGTAGGAAAGGCACATGTACTTGCAGAAGACAGCTCCAGCATTTTCCAAAAGATCCCATGTTTAATGAAATAACACACCAGGACAGAAAGGGAAGGGAGATTACTCTTTGCACAGGCTTCCCTCTCTTTGATGCTAATTTAAAACCAACCCCAAAACCAGCCCTACAATCACATGGAAAAAAAAAAAAAATCTTTGTGATTTCTTGAAATTTAGGCTCCTGGGGAGCAGTACTTTCCAAGCAATTCATACAGATGTGCCCAGGTGTGTCTTACACTACAGGCATATAAGATTAATGCAGTTTTCTCAGAATGTTAATAGAAGGACCAGCGAACAACCAAGTTGATCTGACAAAATGTGAATGTACCAGATCGTATGGCTCTGGACAGAAAAGAGGAAGGCATTTGGAAACCTCCTGTTTAGGGAGCGTTGTGTCCTTTTGCAATATCTGAAAGACAGCCTTGTGCAGGCTTCACAATGAGTGAGGGATAAAGAGGAGTGTGGAAAAAAAAAAAAAGAAATTAAGAAAATGGAAGGAGAACACGAAGAGCATTTTAAGAGGTTGAAGGCAAACCCCCCACCACGGACAGTGGGCAAAAAGGGATCTAAAAATAGGCAGCATGAGACAGGGTTCTCCGAAAGAGAGTGGGAAGGACACTGTGTTCTGGAAACTAGTGCGACCAACCACAAACAAATGTGCCAAGACTCTTGTACATTTTGTTGGCATTATGCTCAAGGCTGGCACATAATCCATACCAGGAAAGGTATCACCAAGTAGTCAGTGCCCTTCTCTGGGGCATGCTTTGCCAGTACGAACTTCTGAGAGATCAGAGGCAAATGGCTCATCAGCCTGTGACAGAACATGATAAAATGAAGACCTTCCTGAACTCTCCCTTATCACCAGAGGAATTGAGAGAAGCAAAGTTTTATGCATTTATCTAACTCCATGAAAAAAAAGTTTGGCTTTTTTTTTGCTACCTACTTACAGTAAGTTTATAGCCATTTGTTCTTATGCTTACATTGGTATTTAGTTTCTTTCTAAATTAGCTTTACTTAGCTTATCTTCTCCTCCTCTGTGTTTACAGAGAGTAATCATATCCCCCCCACTAAGCTAATACACCAACCTCTGCTATTTTCTTATTGTATTCATGATTTTTAATTTTGCGATCACTGTCCTTTTACACTTCTGCATCTACTCTAGTCTAATCTAGTTTCTCTTGAAGTGGGGTAAACAGAACGAGAATGAAACTTCAAATACAAGCTCGCAAGCACCTTGCAAAATAATACCTCTCTACCTCTACCTGGAGTTGCCAGGCCTGGTAAAACCTCTGAGGGTAAGCCTTTTTCACTCCCAAATCACACTGATGTTTTTAATTCCTATTACATCTTACAGAGATCCAGCTTATGACAGAGATTTCAGTGACCTCCTAAATGCAAAGATTGTCTATTTGTACTATTAAATTCTATCCCATTTCTCCTCATGTCATCTACAAAGTAGTCTTCAAAGTCATCTTTATTCAATGGTCTGATTTTCATCTGTACTGACATGCTTCTCTTTTTATTTATCACTGGCACTTTTCATCAACTTATTCCTGTTTTTTATTTCAAACTCATGAAGCAAACATATTGAATGACACCAGTGCCAAGACAGGGTCTCAAGACACCTTCTTGCAGCCTGACAGGTTTCTTTTCAGCACAGCATGTTGTCCCGTCCCTTTTATGTGCAACTCAGGTTTCTCATATTAGTCTCCGTTGTCTCCAATCTGACAGTTTCTCAGCTGGTACAATATAAAACATTTCAGGACAGATCAGGAATATTCAAACTGTCTACCCAGGAAAGTGTTGGGAGTCACCAGCCCTGGAGGTGTTTAAAAGATGTGGCACATGGAGACGTGATTTAGAGGAGGACATGGCAGCACTGGGTTAACATTTGACTCAGTGATTTAAAGATCTTCTCCAACCAAAATAGTTCTATGATTTCACTATATTTTCTTCAGTTAGAAAATCACTTGTTTATCTCAAAGAGAAATTTTGCAATGCTTTATTCAGCCAAGGTAATGTTTTATCGTGTTTTCTATTTATCTGCATTTGCTTAATTATTCTGCATGTCAGCAGTAAGCTGTGCTAAAAATCCTTGCTGCTAGTACTAACACTTCTCCAGCTGGCCTCACAGGTGAAGATTGTCCAGTGCCTTAACTGGAGTACATGGAGAGGCTTTGGACACCACACGTTCCTCACTAACTCTTCTAATCCAAGGAGCAGAAGATACATTCAAAGCAAACACAAGAAGGTTGTACTCCAATCAAGCTGCAGGTAACCTCTGGAATTTCTCGTCCTGAGATGTTGTGAATGGTTAAAGATAAAAACAGATGAGGGGGGTGCATGAACAAGTAAATGAAAGTGGAAACAACTGAAGGACAACACCTACAACCCTCCCCCTGTTTATGCTGGGTACGTGAGTCCCTGGGCTGCAAACTGCTGGAGGCTGGGAAACTAATACTCTACTGGGAAGCATGGTGAGATGGATTGTCAAACAAACCCAGTCAGTTGACTCATCTAGTTATGTAATCTACCATATCTTATTTGACTATCACATCTGAGTCTCTTTTCCACCACACTCATTCTAAGATAACTACTCCCATTCACTTTCCCACTTTTTACCTCATGGCCAATATCATCACTATTGAAAGCTGAGACAAAGTGTTTGTTTGGCTTTTACATGATATACAGATTACCTTTAAACCTGTAATATCCTTAGAGCACATTAGAGAAACATTCTCCTTTTTTTGCTTTACATTTCTTGCTTTACCTGCTGTCATTTTTCGTAATTTCTTCTGTTCAGAGCTTGACTTCTGGAAATTCTCACTTTGTCCCTATATTTTCTAAGATCCAGGAAAAGGTTTATTTCATGATAAGTCTTTTTTTCATTCCTTTTAGCCCTCAAGTTTCATTCATGATTTCTTGTTTGACACAACAAATCATGAAGCCACTACTGGGCCCCTTTCTGCAAGTTCTCCCTTGCCAAAGATAAAATAGGTTTTACATCTTTGAGGTAGATTATACATGTTTTACACATAGAGATAAACATTACACCTTTGAATTGAAGAATTCCAGCCCTCTGTTGCCTCTCAATTCTTCGTGTTCTCTGAGCAATGAAAGTAAGAACAACAGCTCAGGAGAGAATGGAATGTAGATTTTGTCATCTGAAGCCCCTTTCAAGCACCTAAGGTACTTACCTTCAACAATTGCAGCCATCTAGTGGACAAATACCAGAAAAAATCCCCAGTCAGTAAAAATGTGGTCTTCCCTTGCTTGTAGTTGTTCACTGAGTGGACTGGTATTCGGTGTTTCATGGCTAAAACACGCAATATGAAATAAATGTCCCAAAATCACTTTACCATGAGCTTGTATTACAGCACAGTTGTCGTGGCCACTCTGCTAAGACCTTAAGAGTGATCACTCCTTGCTACCACAGAACATGATACTCCAGGGAATCACTTGGGCATACAGATTTGTTTTCTTGCATTTCCGACACCTCAAAGAAGTTATGACTTTGCTAATGCTGCCATACATTGACAGTGATTGTGAATACTTAACCAGAATGGTTTCTACAGTGGGACACACCACTGACTCTCTCAGATACTTGGCAAGTGAGGGTGGAGGCCAATTTATGTGTGTCAAGGCCTTACCCCACAGCAGTGATTCCCAGCCTGTGCTACACCTGCCTGACTGATGTATTGATCACCCTGCCGAGGGGAACCAGCAGCTGCTGATTATCCCCGGTGTAAATGTTTGCCATCACAGAAGGAAATTACATAGATAATTACTACTTTTGCAAGCTCAATTAGCTCAGTCAGCTAGGTAGTGGCAATCCAACAGCATTTGCCTTTTGAAGTGTGGGAGTTATGGAAGGTAAATAGGTCAGCTGGCATTTGGTGGAGGAGAGGGTGCAAAGCTGCAGGAAAAGAAAGAAAGGAATGTAGAAATCTCTTGACCTGTCAAGAGCCAACTCTGAAAACAGAAATTATTGCTATTGTTGCTCTAACTTTTAGCATTTGTTGTGGTGGTATCTACTATGTGGTGGTACTCTATGACTACCAACTGCTTTGCTAAAGATTTTTCTATGCAGATATACCAGTCAAAATTTGTACATCATACAAAATAAGGTGCTCCCTTAAGTGTGACCTTCATTATTTTTTCAAATGGCCTGACATATTAACATAGAGTGCATAACACACAAAAAATGCTCATGTCACAAAAATGTGCACTTGCCAACATGATTGTGATGATGTTCTTCTTTCCTTGCCATCAGACCCAACCAGAATGGATTTAGGAGGGGGAAGTCCTGTCTGACCAAACTGATCTCCTTTCATGACCAAGTGACCAGCCTAGTGGATGCGGGGAAGGTTGTGGATGTTGTGTACCTGGACTTCACTTTGACAGTGTCTCCCATAGCACACTCCTGGAAATGCTGGCAGCCCATGGCTTGGAGAGGCGCACCCTTCACTGGGTTAAGAACTGGTTGGACAGCCAGGCCCAGAGAAAGGTGGGGAATGGTGCTACATCCAGTTGGCAGTTGGTCACTAGCTGGTCCCCAGGGATCAGTGCTGGGCCCAGTCCTGTTCAATATCTTTATTGATAATCTGGATGAGGGGATGGAGTCCACCAGCAGCAAATTTGCAGATGATGCCAAATTGGGTGGGAGTGTTGATCTGTTGGAGGGTAGGAGGACTCTGCAGAGGAACTTGGCCAGGCTGGATCAACAGGCCGAGACCAGTGGCATGAGGTTCAACAAGACCAAGAGCCAGGTCCTGCACTTTGGCCATGACAACCCCCTGACGTCCCCTACTACAGAATGGGGACGGAGGGACTGGCCAGTGGCCAGCAGAAAGGGACGTGGGGGTACTGATTGAGGCAGACTGAACATGAGCAAGCAGTGTGCCCACATAGCCAAGAAAGCCAATGGCATCCTGGCCTGTACTGGGAACAGTGTGGCCAGCAGGACCAGGGAAGTGGTTCTTCCCCTGTACTCAGCACTGTTTAGGCTGCACCTTCAGTCGTGTGTCCAGTGCTGGGCCCCCCAGTTTAGGAAGGATGTTGAGATGCTGGAGTATGTCCAGAGAAGGGTAACAAGGCTGGTGAAGGGTTGGAAATACAGCTCCTGTGAGGAGTGGTTGAGGGAGCTGGGGGCGTTTAGCCTGGAGAAAAGGAGGTTTAGGAGAGACCTTACTGCTCCCTACAACTGCCTGAAAGTAGGCTGTAGCCAGGTGAGGGTTGGTCTCTTTCCCCAGGCAATGAGTGACAGGACTAGAGGATATAGTATTAAGCTGCATCAGGGGAGGTTTAGTTTGGACATTAGGAAGAATATTTTCACAGAAGGGGAGATTGGGCATTGAAATGGACTGCCCAGAGAGGTGGCGGAGTCACTGTCCCTGGGGGTGTTTAAGGAAAGACTGGCTGTGGCACTTGGTGCCATGGTCTGGTTGATAAGTGGTATTAAGTCATAGGCTGGACTCGATGACCTCAAAGGTCTTGTCCAATCTAGCTGATCCTCTGATTCTGTAAAAAGTCATCTTTTAAAATGCTGATACTTTAGTGCACGGCATGACTATTCCATTTTGTTCTTTAGGAACTCACCAAAATCTTGATGATGTACCACTGATACGTTTGGCTAAATACCCTGAAGGAATGACTTGTTGGAAGCCTAGACATTTCAGATTTTTTTTAAAGTATCGCCACAAAACTTATTTGGACCCTAGACATTATCATCAAGATAAAAGACATACATCCATAAAGGAATCTGCTGAAAATTGAACTCTGAGGATCTAAGCAATATAGGAAGCAGGTACAATAAAAATCCCTAGCTTTTCCACACTCTGCACACATGCTATGGGTGTGTCCAGGTGTCATCACTGTCATTGTATGTCTGCAGTATTCCTGGCTGCTAGGAATAAAAAATTGTAAACAGTGTTTTTCTAGTGATATTCAGTTATTGTTCTTCCTTGAGATCACTGTAATGAAGGTGCATACAAAGGGAATAGATAAGATGGGACAGGATCAGACCAGAGGAAATGCCACACTCTACCCAGACCTCTACTGTTTTTAGCAGAGTCTTTGAAGATCCTGGAGCCGAACACCATTTGGACACTAATGTAACTACCTGGCTGATTCAGCACAAGAGTTAAACAAATTGTTTGTAGCCAACAACATAAAAAATCCAGCAATTTTTCCTGTTCATAAATTATGTTTAAGCTCTGCATTGTTTCAATTTTTTTTTTCACTTGCAGGAAATTCGCTGCAACACTTTATTGAGGAATATGCTACTTGTTTTGTACCTAAGTCATAGGATATTATTTCTACAACCAGAAACTGAAACCTTTCATCAACAGACAGTGGAACTGAAGCAGTCATTTCTAGTTGAATCTTTGAGCAAAGACAGGCTGACTTACACACACATACAAAAAGCGGCAGCCAATGTTTACCTGTGTGCAAGGCCTGGGGCGGCAGTTTTCAGTACTGATACCCAGTGGTACATGAGAGGTAGGAAAACAGACGTGCCATGAAGTTCCCAGCATGAGCAGAGCATTCTCAGTGATCAATTCACCTCAAGGGGCTGACATCAAACTGGTGTTAGATTTATTTTATATTCCAGAACAGCAGCAATAATCCTAAATTACATAGATCTACGCTGGACTTTAGTGCCTGACAGTCATTTGTCAGCTGCAGTCTTGCTCTGCGTGTACTCAGTCCCTGCAATATTTTAGCATGTTGCCTTTTGGAAGGATTAGGGTACTGGTCGTCCCCTGAGAAAGCCAGAGGAAATACATATTGGTCTTGTGGTAATTTAACAAAGTTCTTGATGTCATTATTTTATAGTGGAAATGTAGTCAAACACTTACTAAGCAGCCAAAATTTAAATAAATTCCCATGTTCTTAAGTGGTCATTTGAGTGTTTGACATAAAATGTACATCTCTGTTTAAGACATGGCATGCACACATGAACTTGCACATCACTGTGGGTTTTAACATGCTGAAATGATTTGCAACTCTGCTTTAAAGTTATTGGCTTCCAAAACCAATGATGATAAGTAAAGTGAAATCTGGAACAAATTAATGTATTTCCCAATAACCTGTGGGTTTCTTCAGGAATGCTCATAGTACTTAATCAGCAGCCAAGAGCTTCCCATAACAACAAAATGTAAAAGAAGAAAAAACACTATGAATATTGATAAGGTGCAAAGTCAGGCACTTAAAATTTAGGAAGCATAAACCTATGATTCCCCACACAATGTTAATTTGAGATCCTCATATACATTTATTCTGATACAAACCTGATATTCAACTTTTTTCCACAGGATTTCTCTGTGGCTGGGGCAGACTGGGACACCAGGAAGCAGAAGCAAAGTGCTGCTTTCCAAGTAGGACAGCTGGCTGTCAGCAAATGCCATTACAATGCCAGCTTCTCTGCCAGAGAAATAGAGCAGTCCAGAGAAAATTTAATGACCTGACCAAGGTGCTTGTGCAGAGGCACTGAGTGTGCAGGAAACAAGCTACATCCTCTATTTCCCACTGCTTCAGGAGGCAGTTAGGAGTGTATATAACCCAGCTGGGTTGCCTAGGAGAGGCAGTTTCACCCTGCTGCCTCCTTCTCTTCCCTCTAACCCCACAGCTGGGTTTGTCACCCAAATTGGGGCATAGACAGACCCATGCCTGAAGCTAGCATTCCCTTGAAAACAGAGGCTAATCGGGAACAGATGGCCAGAATTGTTCCAGGAGTGCATACATTTCCTTGGCCATCATCTTCCTAGCCCAGGGATCCATGGGGAAGTGCCAAGTCGACTGGGCTGGTTCTGCCCCCAGCTGCAGAACTGTGATGGGAAAGGAGCTGCTCTCAGCTGGACACTTCCCAGGAGCAGGAGTACAGCCACAGGAAACAGGTATCCCAAGGCACAGGACTGGTAACAGCCTGCAGAGATCCTCAAATCACTTATAAATGAGCTACTTCAGAGAGGGAGATTTAATCCTGCAGGGGAGGTTTAGACTGGATACTAGGAAAAATTTCTTCATGGAAAGGGTTGTCAGGCACTGGAACAGGCTGCCCAGGGAAGTGTTTGAGTCACCATCCCTGGAGGTATTTAAAAGATGTGCCATATTTAAATATGGCACTTGGGGACATGGTTTAGTGATGGATTTGGCAGTGATGGGTAAATGGCTTGACTCAAAGATCTTAGAGGTCTTTTCCAACCTAAATGATTCTATGATCCTGTGATTAATGCCATACTGCACCCAACCTAATGAGCTCTGTTTCTTAACCTTACGATTCCTTTCCCTCTCTGTGTTTTTCTCCATGTGGCTGTTATATATTGACCTTTTTTATTACACCAATTTAAAATGGAGAGAAAAGGCTTTACAATGTGCACCCATTTCATTCTCCTTTTTTTTCTTCTTTACAGACAAAAAAAATCAACCCAAAACCAGACAAACAAAAATACCAAACAAAAACAAACAAAAAACCTCCAAACAACAGCAACAACAAAAACAATAAAACAAACAAAAAACCCCCAAACCCAAAAAAACCAAAGCCCAGCTCTGCCATTCAGCTTGTCCAGTTTTGTACTTGGCACTACAATGGTTGACATTAACAGCTGTAATATTTTTATAGGAGGTAACTGGAAGTTCAGAGACACTGAGTGACCTCTCCATGCAGAAATAAACAAAAACCTTTCTTTCCAGCTTCCTATTCTAACAGCAAAGCTGCTCTCCCAGGCTCCCTACAGTTTACCAAAAATTGTCCCTTCTCTTTGAAATGTTTACTCCAAAATACCACAATGTGTCTTGGATTCCCACAAAGCTCAGAGTAGCAACACAACAGATCCCAAATCTGTCAACACAGCTTTAGCTCAGCTTTGTTGCTGCAGTTGAGATTTGGATTAAGGCACCTCAAGGCTGAGGCACCACCTATATGGAGCACCCAGACACTTGTAAAGGAGGCAACGGTGAGCTATAGGTGACAAACTGGCATATGGATTTGGGGACATACAAGGACTAAACTTTAAAATGGCAGTGAAGAGTGAAGAGAAAAAATAACTTTTAAAATTTCCCCATACCTAAAATGTCAGCGTATTTCTTTCAAAGTCAAACACAGTCTCATGCAAACAATACAGTTACTTATGACTCAAAATTTCCACAGCCTCCATGTTCCTAAGTACTCATCTGACTTCAATATCTTTTAATGTAAAGCCAGATCAAGGTTTCTCAGCAGTGTAGGCAAGAAGCAGTATTGGAAATGGTGGTATAACAGGTCCAGGACAGGGAGGACAAAAAATGAGAGGCTCTGATTTATGCTGAAGAACCAGAACAGCTTTTATTGCCCTGTGAGAAGTGTGGTTCAAGTACTTCGAGTCTGCTCAGAGCCTGATTTCAGGGAAGCATTTTTTAAATCTTCCAGTTGCTAAAGAGGAAAGAGAAGATTTCTGCCTCTTGAAAGAATGTACTTATAAAAGGAGTACACAGAGTGGTTCTCCATCTTAAAGAGGGTATTTGCCTGGGTGGGACTGCAGAGCACAGGTTTCGATCCCTCACTATGTTGAATTTCCTGGCCTTTTGCTAAAAGTGGCATCCAAGTAGTGGTGGCACACACCATCCCAGTGCAGGGACGGTGCTGACAGTGCCCAGGCTTCTCAGGGATGACACAGGGGAGGCTCAGTCACTCCAGAGTAGGCAATGGGAGGCTCTGCCTCTTGAGGGAATGGCTCACCAGGGCCAAATCTGCAAAACCAACAATGCCATAGAGTGCTCCTGATCACTGCATTTTGCTCAGAATTTTGGCTTTGGACTGTGGAGGGTTTTTTGTCTTTTACAACCAAAGTTTTACAGCTCAAATGATATTAGTTGATTCTCCTCATGAAAACTGCAAACTCAAGCGACATTTGCTTGTTGTGGATATGCCTTGCCCTAGTGCCCCATCACTCACTCCTGCAAAGCATCATGTGGGAAAGCAGGAAGGAACTTAGACTCAAAGGTTGACTTCTAGACTCTCTGCTGACACCGTAAGGGAGATTGCAGTGTCCCCTGGTAGGCAGAAAAAGCAAAGTTAGTCCATTTCCTTCATCAAATGTCTTAGTAGTCCTTCTGCTGCCCCAGGAAACTCAGGCTTCCAGGATCACTAGAAATTGCTCAATGAATCATCAAAGATCCGCAAACCCATGGCTGCTTCTGAATAAAGGTGCCCTTCATGCATCGTGTGCATGGGGAACTTCTCCTCAAGAGGCTTGTGCAAGACTCCAAGTCCTTTGCTCATGTCACGGAGTTTTCATGAGGTTAAAAATCAGGTTTTGCAGAGCACTAATATGAGCAAATATTTATCATTCTGAGCTGAACTAACATGTAACTGTGCCTGCCCCAGTTCAACAAGGATTTTAACCTGCTGCCTGCTTAAACTGAGCCATGGGTTTAAGCAGCTTGCTGAATAAAAGCCAAAAGGAAGATAGATTTAAAGATTAGGAAGCCATATATGATTGCATAAAATTTTCAAGCAAACTTTAAATTTTTTTCCCCTTTTAATTCTGATGTTTTATTGGTATTGCTTTCCCAGTAGAATTTCAGTGCAGCTCTCATATTTGCAATAGAAAAGAAAGAAAATTAAAGCAAAATTATATTTTCCCATTTAACTGAGGAACAGTTTTTAATGGGTGGAGTCAGGTCCAAACACAGAATTTCTCAGACAGATTCTGAATTCTTTATTTAATTTTCCAAAACCCTTGAGCTGTTCTGAAAATGTTTTATCTTGTAGTAATTAAATAAAAATCAATCACTTCAATATAATTTCAAATGATACATGGAGCTTACGGGGGTATTGTAAACACAGCAAAACATTACAACATCTGTTATTGTTAATGCTCTTCACTTTCTGCCAAGTTTATCCATGGTCCTGTCAAGTGAGGAGATCCTTCCTTGCTGATACAGGAATCAGATGATCAGAGTGAGGCTCACCATGGAAGAGGAGACATGAGGATTTTTGATGCATTTCAAGGCAGTGTAAAGGTCTTGTCTATATTCTTCCTACTCAAGAACAAGAGTGAAGGAGCTGTTGCCTGTGAATATAACCAAAAGGACTGACTGCCATATGAGTCTCCTCACCAGCATGTTGTGATCTCCTGGGTAGCCTTAACATGGGTGGATTTAATGGGGTGCACTGAAGATTCATTATTGATCCTCAGTGGCTTGTAAAGAGAGGCAGCGTGTCCTGCAGCACCCAGGTTCTGTTTGTCCAAATTGCCACGATCATGTGTATTTATCCCAGAGATAGCATTGTTCAAGTACACCCTCAATGACGATGTTTCAGACAGGAAAAGTATTTTTACTGTGCTGAATACCTGAAAGTGACAGAAACAAAGCTATGAAAGGGAATCATAGTAATGGTGCAAGATGGGACTGACAAGCCATTTGCATGTCAGTATACAGAAAGCAGGGCTGTAGCATGCCATGCAAACATCTGCAGGAATGAACTGCAAGGTTTGAACCTCATGTTTCTGAAGGCTCAAATATGTTTTCTGTAACATTGATAAAGATTAGGAGAGAAAAAATTGTCACTGAAATCTCCAGGAAAAAATACATTCAATACACACACACACACAGAGACACAGACGAAATTCCCACAATCTAAATCAGTTCAGGCCTATCCCAGAGGGAGCTCCTCATCCTTTCTGCCTATTTCCACCCCATTTGTTTTATGCCATCTCTTTCTAATACAACCAGGGAAACTGATCAAACACATTCTATACATACCACCCAGCCCACAGTCTCAGCATCCCAGCTGTACTCCTAACCTCACAAATCCATAGTGAAACCATCTCCAGGGTTTCAAAAGCATAGCAGCTTTCATGAAGGGAGGCAGTGGGAGCTCTCTTAATTAGCTCA
Organism: Ifrita kowaldi; assembly: GCA_013398055.1. NCBI lineage: Eukaryota > Metazoa > Chordata > Aves > Passeriformes > Cinclosomatidae > Ifrita > Ifrita kowaldi. The sequence continues at coordinate 1,141,445 of VZRS01005028.1, read as the reverse complement.
GCTTCTTTGTGCATTTCTAGACATGTCTCCCTCTTTGTTCACCTTTAAGAGTTTAATGTCAGGGTAGAAACAGATTTGTCCTCCATAAAGTAGCATCACATTCTTCAGGATCTTCTTTTTTTCCTAGTAAAATTTCTGACACTCAGAAAAACAGTCAACATGGGGCCAAACAGCTAAATGGAAAGAGGTGAATTTTAACCACTGTGCATTTAATGAGGACTAACAGAGGAAAAGCTGGAAACCTAGCCAGTTAGGTGAGTATTTCATTAATAAAAAGTCCTTCACATGTTGTCCCTACAGCTCTGCAAAGGAAAATTCAAACACGAAACCATTATTAATGTCATTCAATCCTTTCTGAAAGTACAAGAAAATTAAATTCAGTCTTGATAGCTTAATTCTTTTAATATTTCCACTGAATACATAACTTACCAACCATAAAGTCATTTCTAGAATGCAGGGAAGGCAGCAGAACCATGAATTTTCTCACCAGTACTTCAAAGTACAACTTTATACAGAGAAGAGAGTTGAGGACAAAGCCATGGATAGATGGGTTCCAGCTTTACTATTTTCCTGATTTAATTATTCAAGATTTGCAGCAAGGAAATCACATGATCCCCTGGAACATTCAGCCTGGGCTGAGAGGCCCTAAGACAATAAATCACTCAAGAATGTGTCTAAACTACACACAGCGAGTTTTTCCAAGGAGATTCCACATAGATCAAGTTAGATAACAATTTAAATCATTATTGCCATTCCTCTCTGGCTACTTCCAAAGAATTTTGAAAACTGAGATTCCACATTAAAATCTGCATGAATTCAAAAATCTGAATTAGTACACAGCTTGCTAAGAGGTAGCAGTCAATTAAATTTGTATCTTCTGAGAATTGTTTTGTCTTACATGCTGCAATATTTCTATTACTAGGAGACTGAAATAAAAAGATTAAATTCTGAGTACTGTCTAATTTTTATGCATTATCATGATGGCTTAAAACAAAGATGAAAACATCTATGAAATTGAGCATTTTTAAGAACCAAAAAAATGCATCTCCTCCTGAAGGTAAGGCAGTTACAAACATCAATTTGTCTCCAGAAGTTTACTTGTTGCTATGAAGAGGCTGTCGTACCTACCAAGTAGGCTATAATTAAAGTATTTTGTACAAAACCACTTCAATATAAAGAAAAATAAACCAATTCTGGTCTCAGAATAAATAAAAGAATAAATAAAGAATAAATAAAGAAGAATAAACTAATTCTAGCTCAGTTCTACCTCTCCTTCAAACCTCCCTGGACAAGAACTGGCAGAATATTCTGTTCCATCTAACCAATATCCTCACCAATTTCCCCTCTGAAGTTCTTGCAGGCATCTCCTGATGATTAAAACACTCATTTTCTGCAAGAGAGGAGACAATTATCTTATTAAGGACTACTTACCTTTTCAGTGCATGCACATGTGTGCATTGTACATGTGCACATTGTACCCCTTACTGCACGTGTATCCTCTGCTTTTCAGTGCAGTCTATCTCCTTTCTCAGAGATAGCAAAGTTTAAAGGGGTGGGTGCTACCTAAAATTACATTAGAAATTACATCTGCATTACTTTAAAACCCAATATTAATAAACTACTTCAATGTCTGGGACAACTGTACAACGCTCACTGCAAAGCCTGTGGTATTTCTTTTCCCATGTAAAATAAGGTCTTAGTTTTATACAAAAACTTTGAACAAGAGTTACACTTAAGTGTAAGTTAATTTGCATACTGTACACTATCCTCCTGGTTTCTAATTCTACCATTTCAAAAGACACATTTTGGCTATTTGGAGCTGTAATGTCAGCAAACCACCTTAACAACTACAAATACATACAGTTAATGCACAAAGTGAAGCATGCATAACATATTCACACTCATTGAGCCCAAGGGCTCTGCTCATCCTCAAGCTATCAATTTTTAAAAATCAACACCTTCATCCACATTTTAAATTAATTGTAGTAAATATTTAGGTATTAGAATGATGCTGCATGGAACAGGATGAGAAAAGGTTCACAGGAATACATCCACAGTCAAGTTTAGGAAACTAATCACATCTGCTCCGCCTGGATTCTGCCATTCATGGTAACGTAACACAGTCCCAAACCTCATCTCTCAACCATTCTGTTGAACAAAGGTCACAGACCTTGCATTCACCATGGAAAAAATAGGCTCAATTGACTATGCTGGCCAGCCATTCATCCTTGTTTCTTTTCCATGTAATATCTAACATGTTGATATATTTAACAAAAATTGAATTCATTAACACATTAGTCAATATACCAATATTGTTTGTTGATTAAGTTCTTGGGATTTTTTCCCAGGCATAAAGTGATCAGACTAAGTCTCAGATTTTTTTCCATTGCTTTGCTTTCTCAGCTGTTTTTTTAGCTATAATTTTCTGTAGGTAATAGGGTAAAAGGAAAGGCTTCTGTCATTGTTATTTTTTGGGATGGTCTCGTTTATATATTCTTACTAGAGCATTTCTGCTGTTTGAAGTGACTGGGATCATCCCTTCTATTGAAGGGCTATACTCAAAGAAAACAACGAAAGACACAATTCTACAACCACCATGTACGGACTTCTCTTTATTTGTCTGAATAGGGCTTGGTCTGCAGGATCCTGGAGGGCAATTTTATGACTTTTTGGACATAGCCTCACTGTCCTGCCTAAGCACAGCAGATTATGGGGCACAGCTCAGTTACATCTGTGCTAGGAGACAATGGCTCTGCTCCTGCTTCTAATGTAGGCACTGAGAATTTTGCCATGAACTCATTTTACTGTAATTCAGATGTGCTACTGAAATAAATGTGATGTATATTTTCCATGATATGATTACTGGATTCAGTTCTGGTCAATTAAAGCAGCCTGCCCAGGGCTATCAACAGGGTAATGATTAATGTCAATAAGCAACCCTTGCTCACATCTGGTGGCTGCCTATAAAAAAAAACCCAAAACAAACAAACCAACATTAAAAACGGGCAGTGACATTAATTTTCTGCCTTCAGCCACGTTTAGACTAAGAATACCCAGCTGCATGGAGCTGAAGTATTGTGTCCACAAAGAAACTGGCAAAGGGAACATGTATTGCTAGGAATGTGTTAGACCTGAATGACACTCTGAATGAGGCCCCGGTTCAAGGCAGGGAGTTCAGCTGCAGCACTGCCCACATCACCTGTGAAAGGCCATGCAGCAGCACTCTGCCACTTCACAGGACAGACAAACTAGATCAAAGCCTCACAGCACAGCAAGAACAGCCACAAAATGTAACAGAGATAAAAGTTTCTGTGTGTGAGAGTACTTGAACGAGCACAATTAGAGCAAAACACCCCCAGCACCACCCTGGACTTTGAGGTGCGTGCAGCAGGCCCTTAGTACCAGCCCTGCAGAGGACAGCGTAAGAGCAGCTGGGCTTGGTCCCTGCTATGGAGGGAGAAATTCAGAATAGGGAAGCTGCTGGTGAACTTCTTGTGGGTCCCTGGCCCCCTCTGCTCTCCTTCCAGCCAGCTCCTGATACACCCACACTGACCCTCAATGCCCCAGCAAGCACGAGAGATCTTCTCTGTTCCCATCCCTAGCTGGGCTTTCATCCAGTGGGTTGCATCTGAAACAAAGACACATCCTCACACTCCAGCTCCTCTCCTAGTTCATTCTCCCATGGTTTTGATGCCACCCTAGGGACTGGACTAAGCAGTTCGGGGAGCAAAGATGGGCATCTCTCATGCTCCATTGTTTTGGAGCAGGAAATGGCTGCAGAAAAGCCTCTTCTCAGTGCACACAGGCTGATGACATGGGACTGGTGGGATCCTTTCTGGTCAGAATGTAACCCTCACTGGAACAATCAGCAATTTGGACATCCGAAAATTATTTCATTAAACAACAGTTGTTAATCAGTAGGAGGTCTTTTTCCACGGCCATTCTTTAAAGCCGAAACATTTCCATGTTTCCTGTAATACTTGTGCTTAGTCACACATTGACAAATACAAGGGAAAAAACTCAGCTCTGTATGACGGATTTTTGGAACCGCCAAAATAATCTCTTTGAATTCTGCAGCCACTTGACAGCAGGAGTCCAGGAGGAGAGTGTTGAAAGCAAAAACTTGTATTTATTCACTGAAGTTTTATTGCATCATTCTCCCTGAACAGGATACCTATCATATCCTGCTAAAAATACATTATCAAATGAACAGCCCACAGACCCTGTTAAAGTTTAAAAGTATCCAGGTCCACTTTTTGCTGCCCAGCTTGTAAGCCTGACAGAGAGAAAAGGAATTGTCCTTTACATTTCAGTAAGAATTTAACACACTCAGCCAAAGGCTCTGCCAGAGCCTTTGCTGGGATGAAGAACATCCCACCATCCCGTAACTCGCACATTCACATGTGCAAAAAGTCTCTGGCTGAGTCTGGTCTCCCCTCCTGTAAAATATCACAAGAAAAGAGATCCCTAGGTCAAAAATCCATAAAATTTAAACACTTGAGAAGTATTAAGTACTCTAATAAAAGGTTATTAATATTACTTTCTAAATACTTAGAGAGGAAGGATTGTGCTGGTTGGGCTCAAGGTCAGGTGTCACTAAGGCATGAAACTTTCCTCCTCCATGCCAGGCTGGCAGCAGGTCTCATCCAGAGTGCAAATGCAAAGAGCAGGTCTGCTGATTTTTTTTTTTTTTTATGGTCATCCCAAAAAGCCATGACATCACTGGAAGTGAAAGTGAATATCCTCTCCTACATCCATCAGTTTTGAAGCCTGGAAGGAACAAGCACTTCATCTCTAAGTAGATTTGCAGAGAAAGAGATAAGCCTGGCTGTTTTCCAAAGGACTGGCTGTAGCACAGGGCTGGGACTGGTTGTAAGCAGCTGAGGAGGGCCATGGCCTGCAGAGGATGGCCGCCCTGTGATCTGCTTTGCAGGAGACATGGGCCTGAGAAATTGGGTTTTCTTCTTTGCCTTGCGTGACCAGGACCTGCTGCTGGGGTCCTCGCTCCTTATCCCAGGCATCCACCCCCGAGCAGGAGGAGCAGGCTGGGCTCTCCCTCAGCTCTCTGCCTCTCATTTGTACTTTCCTTCTCCCTCATCTCTTTCCAGGGAAAGCCCAGTCTCTCCTCAGACCTCAGACCAGGCTGGCTGTGTTGTTGAAAGCTTTGAGCATGGGATGCTTTGGGGTCAACCTTGAGGGGAGAGCTTCAGTATGTGTCCCACAGCAGCCCAGCATCAGCACCAGAGATCCAGAAAGGCCTGGAGCTCGGATATACCCATGGTGTGTCCTACTAGCCTGCTAAGAAACATGTACACATCATTTACATCCACTACACATGACACTACACATCCCACAGTGTGACTGCTGTTCAGAGGCACTGTGCTCTCCCCGTAACATGCCTGCAGGTTCTTGGGAGCCCAACTCAAAGACGTGGGCTTTGCCAGCTAATGCTGAGAGTCAAAACTTCAGTGTCCCATTGTGAATCTATTCCTTAGGCCAACCCGTGCCCAGCTGTGTCATACAAATAACATTTTTCACCAGAGAAAACATTTCTGCAGCTTGCAGGCATACTGTAAATAAAAAGCACATTTAAATCCTTAATGTGCTTAACTCTTTGTGTCTTTGGGGTCATTTTGTTATGATGGAGTTACAGCTGCTATGCAGAAATGGGGTTCCCTGCTGATCACCTTCACACTGTACTCTGAGGTGGCCTTCATAAATGAAATTAAAAACAAGACTTTCCAACAAATACAGACTGAGAATTAAGACTTCATAAAATCACAAATATTCCCTAACAATAAAGACAGTGTTGATGGTAAAAACTGTGTTTTAAATTAATTTTAACCAGGTGAACATAGTGTTGGCCACAAAGGAGTAAAGCCATGGAAAGAAGTCTCCTGGAGAAGGAAGTAACTAAATGTGCGTGATGGATGCAGCGGGGCACCACCAAGCTTTCATGGTGACCTCAGCAGGATGAGTAAGTTCATCCAGCATTTTCCATGCAGCAGAGAACAATATTTTTCACTTTGTAGCTTTCTTCTGAGGCTCCCAAGAGGGCAATTCTTTTTTCCAGACTGCTTGCAACTGCCACAGAGCTTCCCCCTAAAACCCTGTAACTCCTGTCTTATCAATACAAAAAAGGGAAGGAAGCATAAAATGTACAGAGGGACACGTTCGACTGTTTTTCTTCTTAACTAAAAATGTGGGAAATCTGTAGTGGTGGTGGTAGTAGAAAGGGGTGAAAATACATCAGTATGGCAAGGTGATGTGTCTTTGCAAGCCTCCTGCATTTCACTCCCCTTCCAGGGGCACAACCAGCCATTAACATGGATGCAAGAGCAGCAGCTGTTGCAGATTCCCCAGCTTGCCCCATTATGTCTCCTGGTGGTTCCATTTGATGCAGACCCCTTTGATCAGCCATACAGGGAAGATTAGATCTGAGCTGATAAACAGCTCATTGTGGGACAAGGCACATGTGGCTCCTGCCAGTCAGTGTTGTGACGTGCCATGGCCATCGGGCTACTGCGTGTACGTAAGAGTGGCCATGCTGAGCTCCCATGCTGCACAAAACTCATGTACTGAATTCTCCCTCTTTGCCTCCAGCCATCCCTGTTCTGCTTCTTGCTAAGTCAATTAATATCTACCACACTAGCAGTAAAGGGCTCTTGGGAAAAAAGGAAACCAGGGAGTAGGCTGGTTGTTCCTGATCTAGGCTTGCTCTCTGCCAATCCAGCATATTTTCTAGAGCGTTTTTTACAATTCAGTTTAAATGACTCAGCTAAGGGGTTTTGTATAACTTCTGACCACAGCCTAACAGTTCTCACAGGAGGTAATATTTCCTAGTATTTGGCATGAGCTTTCCTCCTTTTCATCCGAGCGCTTGTGCTCCTTCAGCACTCCTTACCCACTTCTTTCCTTTCTGCATGCTTACAGGCTACAACTTTGTAAGTGGTTACTGGATCCCTTAGCTTCCACTAAGCCCTTCAACATGCAGCACTGTATATCACATTCATTATTGTTACGAAAGTATCTAGACATTAGCATCTAGGCTTTATCTAGCTGTCCTAATCTTTCCCATAAACCAGTCCTTAAAGTCCAACAGTGGGTTATTTTATGTGAATTCTCTGCAGTTTGTGGACATCAATCTGCAATGTTCTGATCTTTGAATTCCTGGATTGTCGCAGTGCTGACAAGGTGTGACCATTTTCTTTTTCGCAAGTAACCAACTGGTCATTAGTTGCATGTTACTAATTGCACTTAATTTTACCTCTGTTTTTTACCCAGTTCCATTATACTCTCCATATTACAATGTTGTGGTAAGCAGCACCAGACACAATTGGATTCCTTAGTCTGTCAGCAGCAAAGGTAATTGACATAAATATTTAAAACGCAGCAAACTGTGATATATGAAACAATTAAAACCCTTTCAGAAGCATCCTCTCTCTAACCAAGTCTCCTGGTAAACTGAATTTAAGTGGCTGCAAAGCAACCAAACCAAAACATTACCTTTCATTTCTGTCAATACGAAATATTCCCCCTCTCTGCTCTACATTCTTGCTCCTCGCAGAGTGAGTAGATATTTGATTAGGTACAGATTTAAACACAAAAAGATTTTCGAAGCCTTGGATCCAGTTCCAAGCAATTACACATTGGCTGGGTGTAACTCAATGCAGGAACACCCAACTGGAGAGCAGAACAGAGAAGGCTCTCCACAAAGAAAAAAAAAATTATTACAAGTGTTCCACCTCACACAGAATTATTGAAAAATGTGCTTCTCCCCAGAGACCTGGGGTTGTTTGTCTCATTCGAGGGCTGAGTATTTTCCTGTCACTAGCAGACTGGCAAAGAGATAGAGGGCTTAAGCTGCAGGGTGAATGAAGAGCTGTCCTGAGCTGACACCAGATTTTCATGGGAACTCCTGAAGACTGCACTTGTGCCACTTAATAGTGCTGCCTACTGGACACTGGACCCTTGTGTTTCATCTCAGCAGTATGTACTCACCTGTCTGCTCTCCAGCTGCACTGGCAGCAAAATATCTTTGCAATCAGGGCAAAAAGTCTCAGTCATGTGCCTTGGTGTGCCCCCAAAGCAGCCTTTCTAAGAGGGAATATGGTTGTTAAGGCTGGTAGTCTTGTGGTGACTCTGCAATGCTGTCTCTGAGGAGCTCACCTGGAGAGAATAAGAACTGGCATTGGTCCTCTGGGTCTCAGATAATCAAGATTAAATGTGATTTTTTTTTAACACTAAAACCAAATCTAGAACAAGAAACTAACTAGCTCTGACTAGATGACACCAAGTGGTCACAGCAAAATTTACATTTATTATTACTGGAACACTTTGCAAAATTTTCAGCCTTTGAACTGGAGTTTTGCAGCATTGCCATTTGAACAATTTTAATTTTTATGTGGGAGCCACTAAGTCTGGATATTTTGAGTCTAGGAAGAGTACTCAATCTGTTAAAATGTACAAGGGAAATAGTTCAGCATGAATTGCTACCATACTGAGAAACTGACTTACTGTATATTAACAAGATGCAGATTTTAAAGCACTAGTTATTCAGTTAATTAATGGCTGATGGAATAATTAATAACTAGGCTATGTGATGGGGCTAATAAAGAAATCAATTAAAATGTTCCTATTACAAAAATACCAGAGGTCTTTGTATAAGGCATTGTGTGGTCTACTCAAACCTACTGAAGTACAAAATACCAGCAGATCAGTTACACCATTATTTCAGAACAAGGTTTATCATGCCCTATGCTCTAAGGCTCATAATATCTCTCACAAGAGGTATTTCAACACGTCTTTACTGAACAACACACTTATTGATGTAGGAAAAGAGATGCCGGTGGTTCATTTTCTCATCTATTACAATTTTGTGTGTGATGTACAGTTATATGAGCAAGTACCAAAACGTGTTTTTGGAAGTTAGTCATCTGCTGGAATGTGTTCTGTTAGGATGTTTTCTTTTCTTCCTTAGATGACTCTGTGAAATACTTGCCCAGTCACTTCGTCAGCAACCATGAAACCCCAGCAAAACATCACAAGTCCAGCCAACCCAAGACTGAAAAACTGGCTACACTGAAAATTAACAGGTTCTCCAATTGTTTTTGAAGGGCTTTAATTTTTCCCAACTAAAGAGTCTTAACCCATGCAGGCATATATGGAAAAGGAGAGGGGTGTGATAAGAGAGCAAATGCTATCTATGCCCACAGGGAAGGGGAAGATGAGAAACAGCTGTGTGGACAAAGGTGTGTTGTGGACATGTGTACTTTGTACTACCCCTGACCCTCGCAATGAAATTCTGTTGTCTTTCTACATAGAGTTATCATCCCTCTAAATATTTCCTGTATTGACTCTGATCCCTGCACAAGGCATGTTCTCAATTGAAAAACTGTGACTTGAACAAGAAGGCAAGGACAGCATGAAACACACAAGGGAGGGAAACCAGTGCCGTCCCCTTTCTTCCTGAGCCTTCTGAGTGAGCTAAATGATCTGTCTCTGTCTCTGACATGACAGCATCTGGTTGTGCCAGGAGAATTTATTCCCCTACGCAGGCCTGCTCCACAAGTGCACAGCCATTTCAACAGCTGAGCTACGGTGGCCACTTTATAGACTTGCTATGCTAAAAATACTCTGTGCCCTCCTGTTCACTGGAATTCTGCCCTGTTTCCCACGACTCACCTTGTTTAGGCTGTGTTTCCTGAGTTCCTCAGGTTGCTTTCTCTCATGCTCATGCCCTCTCTGCTGTTGCCAGATCTTCTGAATTTTAAATAAATTTATATGCTCTATTTAGCATCAGTCTAGTCTCCTTACGTCCCATTCAAGATCAATACAGAAGAAATCAATGGACTAAACAACAATTCCCTCAGACACTTCTCTCTAGACTGTAATGCATTGCTGGCACTTCCTCTTTATAGCTGGTCTGTTAGCTGTCTTTCCTTATTGCAGTGCTTTTATCTGAGATTATTTTAATTAGAAGAAAGTTAAAATTCCTGGAGAAATTCTGCATGAAAGAGTGGTCCTGGAAATCTAAATATGTATTACTTGTGCTATGTTATATTTTACGGTATGAAAAAAATGAGAGGCTGTTTTGTTAATAGCACACATGGTGGAATTCAGATAATTCCATGGACTTATAGAGCACAAGGACTCTAACCTTTCTGTAATCACAGCAAAAATGTCAGTCTGTATGAAACTGTGCTCTGAGCCCCTGAGCTCTGCAGGGTACCTGGTTTCACAAGCAGAGCATACAAGTGACACAAGTGACATACACCCATTGTGTGGGTACTAACCAAATTCAAGCAGGCAGGTGCTTGGTAGCTGCCTCCAGCAGGGCAGTTGCTCTGCATGACAATTCCCTCTCCTTACTCAACACCAGCAAGAATACTTCTCCTTGTTCTCCTTACTGTCAGACTCCCTCTCACAGCAGGAAGGTTTGTCCCCTCTGGCATCTGAGGAAGGGCAGCAGCAGGGAGGTTTCTGTAGCTCATCCCTCTCACCTCTTTCTTCCCTGACAGAGCCAGTGGGCTGCTGTGCCAGCCTGGAATTCCCCTATCAGGGAAGAAAAATCCCCCCTGATTGCAGGAAACCAAATCTCCCACACAGATGGATGGGTGATGGAATTTAAGTGCCACTGCACTGACATGTCACCTCACAAAAAAAACTTCATGCATGCTCAGTGTGGGGCTTCCAGACAGCAGGAGCTCCAAGGCTGAGGGGAAGATCAGATTGATTTTGACATCTTAGGGATATCGACATGCCTAGTAATCTTGGGGGCACTCTGAGTTTACAGCACCTATGCTTAGGCCCAGAGACAATTTAAAGGTAATGCAGGAGATAAACTAGCAGTGCTATTGTAATATTACTTGGAAAACACTGGAGATAGTCTGCACTGGGAAGCACCTGCTGGAGCCTGGAAAATCAGCATGGTGAATCTGAGCAGATGTCACAGACAAGCACCACAGCCCTCATGTTGTGAGCCCTGCACAGCCACTGCTAACCCTGAGAGTGTCTGGGAAATCCACTGAAGAGCTTCAGAGACCCTGCACACACGAAATGGGGAAGGCAGATAAATCTGGGTAGAGCCCACTACCAGAAGAAGGGAGGAGAGAATATGGTAAGAGAAAAGGCAGGGATGAGGGAGGGCTGGGGAAGGGCAAAGATGGTGATGGCGGGGTATTTCAGGCAGCGAAGGAAAGAGTGGTCCAGAGGGAGTGATAGGAGCAGTGTGGCTAGAGCTATTACCCAGGAGGATGAACTGAACAGCTTTTCTAAAAGCCCAGAAACACAGAAAGGAGATGTGCTTGGGAAGCCAGGCAGGAGCCTGAACAAAGTTTAGTCTGCCTAGCAGAAAAGTCAGATTATCCTCTGCTTTTGTGGGAAGATCTGATAGCCAGACTTGGAGACAACTTTCACTTCTAAGCAAACAAGAGGGGTAAGAAGGCACCAGCATTATAAGCCTTTCACTCCAAGACTGAAAGAATTGACATCCTCAGCCTTATTCAAGGAAGCAGAGAAGGCAAGAACTTCAAGAAGGAAGTTCAATGTTGCTGTGCAAAGGACAAAGATGGGAGAAGGACATAAGAAGAGGGAAAGTCTGTCAAAAGAAACACCATGTAAAAGCCATTCTGTGACTGGGAAGCCATTGCTAGAAAGTCCTGTGAGCTGCAGTCCATAAGACATCATAAGGTTATTCCCAGAGAAGGAGCTGGCCAAAAGGAAGGGAGAATGTCTCATGAAGATCAGCAGAAAATAAAGCAACAGTCAGAAAGAAAGCTAAGGAGAAAGACTTGCAGCAGGCCAGGGCAGCTTTCCAAGTAGAAGCAACGGCCCCAAAGGAGAGAAGGTTTCAGAGACCTGAGATTTGGCTCAGAAAATGAAGCTGAAATCTTCAGTTAAAAAAGTGTTTCATGGTCAAAAACAATACAAGAGTGGCTAAGCTGAGGGCTGGAGGGAGGAAACATGAAATAGCAGTGTCTGGTTTATCCTTTACACCAGGATAAAAACACTTGGGCACCTCATGGTGTTTTGGCAGGGGGAGTGTCCATGTGCTGTAATTCCAGAAGGGTTACAAAACCACAGAAAGGATAAGGTCAGAAGGGACCACTGCATGTCACCTATTCCAACCCCCTGGCACCAGCAGGGTCCCCTAGGGCACATTACTTAGGATTGTGTCCAGACAGCTTTTGAATATATCCAGGGAAGGAGACTCCCAGGCTGAAGGAATTGCTGCCAGCCACCTCAGGCCCTGTGATGGAGCTTGAAAAAGGAACAGCATGGGTCTGAAAATGTCACCCCTGCTCCTTGCAAAGGTGAGCACCAGCACCCACACAGAACCGGCAAGCACCAAAAGCAAACTGCTCTCGCAGTAATTCTAAGTGTGCTCTGGTTAACATCTGCCATCAAAAATTAAACACAAGAAAACAACCTACCAAGCAAAGGAAAACATTTAGCATTTTGGAAAGCCTTCAGTCTGCACAGAATTTTTCATCTCTTTTACCAGAAAGAACAGTGAACACTTTTAAGTCACTGACAATCAGTCTGACACATCCTCAGAGCTGCAGAGCTTTCCTCTCAAAGTCTGATCTATCTTTGCTGTAATATGATGTATTTATTTTCAACCACATATAACAAAAAATATGCACAGAATAAAATTAATTAGAAAGATGTTAAAATAAAATACTACCAAAATAGTATCATTTTGCAGGAGAGAAAAAAGTTTATCACTATAAATCAAAAATACCTTCACAAAATTGTTTTCTTTTAGAAGTAAGAAGAAAATTGGAATTAGGCCCAGCTCCTGCAGAGAGAGCTTTTCAATTTCCTTCTTGAAGCAAAAGTCATATCCAGTCAACACAGGTTTTCCTGATTAGGCTCAGCAGGATCAAACACGATATTAACTAAAGAATCACAAAAATACTTGTTTAAGCACAGGCAGCCGTAAGACACAAGCCTGATCAGAATGGAACAGAGACAACTTCTCTCCCTTGGACAGCGGTCGACAAAAGGGAACTTCCTGTAGTTCAGATGAACTGTTCTCTACATGGACATACATTCATGGCAGTATGTAAAACTTCCAGTTCAAGGGAAAAACAGTTTCTCTTTGGCAGAAAATCCTGATCCAAACTCTTCTGCGGTGTAAGACCCTGGCTCTTGATTGAATTTATGCCTGTTTAATTTGCGTACAAATTTTACCAGTTGAGTATTCATGTTGACCCTACATGTTTTATTTCAGAGACTTGGAAGATGTTTTCATTAACAATGTTATTTCCAGAGATAATAACTTCTTCTACTGATAAGCAGATGTTTAGCGTGTCCTTTTATTTACCTAGCTTTGCAGGATCTGTAGTTTCAAAGTCCCTTCCAAGTGCCAATAAGGACTACTGTTACTGAGGAAGTTTGCTAAAATACCATGGATCTATCCAGAATACCTGGGGTTGTTTATTTCTATCACATGCACAGTCTATACAAAGGAGTATTTTTAGAGCATTAGGTGAAGTGCTTTGTTATAACAGCTAGGTTTGAAGCATTAAGGGAGCCTTAGCACTCCCTTAAAACTGGTTCCTTCCTAACTCCCTGGAAAGCAAAGGATTTTTTAATCTTAAAGGAGCAACCAACAATAAAACTCAGATAATGACAATTCTCCAGTTTTTGGCATCCAAAAAGCACAAAAAAGGTCCATTTAGTGTGAAAAACATAAAAGAAATAAAGGAAAATGCTGTAAAAAGCTGACAATGAAGAAGGAACTAAAAAAAAAAGAAAAAAAAGAGATATAAATCCTTTAGTTCAAAATCCACCAAGGTTTTATTACAAAAATTCAAGAAGGTCCCCATTTCTGACACAGAATGTGTTTATCTAGACTTGCCACAGTTACTAGTGAATTAAACCATGCTTTACCACTGTGAAAATTTATTTCAACAGAAATGAGTTTCAGTGAGGAAGCTGTGATTATGTGCTCATTTTTACAAGTACTCTATTTCCATTATAATAGGATAGTTTTATTCTTGATACAGATCTATGGATTTTAATAGCACCACCTCTAAAACAGATTAAAGTTCATAATTCATGCTGTGCAAAAAACTGTGAGATTAGGTTCTGTGCATTTTTGTGAGGTAATTAAGTGGCCTGATTTCCACTAGTAAAGGAAGTGCCCTAGTTCCCTTTAACACCATTGAAGCTGTTCATTAAGATGACTGAAGTTAGAGAGTTCTTAAATCTTGGCCCATAGTCTTTGAAGAAAACAGAGAGCCAAATCCAAGGAGATGTTCAGTGGAAGTCTAAAATCCACAAAGATGCCCTAATTCTCCATTGCTGCGTGTCTCCCCTGGTCATGTACACCTGGGTACAGTCGTTGTAAAACATTACCAGGCAAGAACTTTGTACATGTATAGAAAATCAAGACCCGGCTTTTGCAGGACATTTATGCTGAGTATCAGGCAAAGTGCTGTCATTACCAAGATTCTTCACACAATGACTTTAAACTTTAGCAGGCAATTACTATTTCAATTTTACTGATAGAAGCCTAAAACAGAGGCACAAAGCAAACTAGCCTAGATGGAAATGCCCAGGAAAATCAACAGAGTTAATATTTAGAGTGGATTAGTTAAACCACAAACAATTCTATGTAGACATCCATTCAAAATTAAAGCTGCTTTTATTCTATTCAATATTATTTTATTCTGAAAGTGAATTAACTTAAATCAAATTGCAGCCAGTTCTGTTGTGAATAAGAGCATGCAAATTGAGTTCCAATACAGCTAGCAGACACTTTTAATTCACACCTTTTGTTAATTTAATTAATTGTCCTGAGTGCCTAAGCTCACACAGGAAGTGTGCCAAGGTGCAAAGAGTTAAGGATGAGGCTCTCAGCTGCAGGGTTTGTCCTCTCCAGCCGCCCTTCCTTGGGGTGCTGTTCAATCACCCTCCTTATCACCAGACAGTGGGAGCCAGAGGAGGTGCTCCTGTCTTTCCGTGTCACCTACGATGTAGTGACAGCTCTCAGGAAGAGCATTTCATGCTTTGAATGGGAGGACTGGGCAAGCATGCAGCACCTATTGACTCGGGGCCAGGAGGAAGCACTCGACCCAGGAGGGTGCATTCATTGACCTCTGTAGGCACCAAAAGCAGAGAAGTAGTGTGACACACTACAGGAGATGCAGACTTAGGTTTTCTGTGATCAGCCTAAAAACCCAGTAGTCAACTTCACTACTCGACCAAGATCAGATCTGTGGAGGTGTAGCTCAGTGATAAACATTAAAAGTTGTTACTTAGAAAGGTCTATAAACACCTACTGCATCTTCCTTCCTACTGTTTTTCCCCCATCATCTTCAGCTTGAAATTTAAGTTTATTGTAGCAAGTCTTTGTGCACTTTTTATCCTTCCTAAAACTGAAGTGATCTACTGGAGGGATTGCATCCATCTCAGGGCATTGCAATTTTATCAGTGTCTGTGGGATTATTGCACTACCGCAGGAATCACCTGTGGATCAGGCCCTACTGTGATCCATTGGCAAAAATCCTACAACCCAGCTAATAGTCAAATACTCCTCCACAATACAAACTTGCATGGAATGTCATGTATCCACTTCCACCCGTGTGTAGCCACTGTCTAGGCAAAGCCACACGTTTTAAAGTTTCTCCTTTTCTTTCTTTTTTTTTTTTTTTTTTGAGCATTATTCCCTTCAGCTCAGTTACACATGGTTTCCTCAGTTCTCTGCCCTTCCTTCAATCTGTCCTTCCCACCTTGGTATGAATGTGGCCAGAAGTAATTTTAACCATCTATTTACAATCACATCAGAGAAAAAAATAATCAAGAAGGCTTTTTCTCTTGTTTTCCTGGCAGTTAGTGACGAGTCCATCAAGAAAAAGAAAAAAAAAATGCAGCGTCATCATAGTCCACAGTTCATGAACGGAAATTGTATTTCTCTCCTGTTCATAAGAGTTTCCTAATAGAAGAAAGTATCTTAAAAGTAATAGAACAGTTATCCCTAAGAGGCTGCTTACTGAGTGAAGGATATGGGATGCAAATGTTTTTTTTAAGAAGGAGAGAGTAAAGTATAAAAAAAAGAAATTGCTCTAAGACTTAGAGTCTGAGTGCCTCCCGTGCTCAGTAAAGAAACTCGGGACGATCTTGAATCCCCTTGAAGAGAGCTGCTGAGCAGAACTTCAGCTCCTTCAGAAGGCCACGCACGTTTTAAAAATAGTCTTTAAACCCCCTAACTATTTAATCCTAAACGGCTCACAGCGACGTGTAAAAGTGGCAATCCTGAAATCTCGGGCGATAGGAAATTTCACTTGCGGGGACGGAGCAGACGAGAGTCGCTTCTGTACGGGAGCCGGCTCTCTAGATGTAGCAAGAATTGTCCTGCTTTGCTTATTTGGCAAGCCGGCTCTGGAAGAGCCTCCACGGCTCAGCCACTGTCGGGGGCAGCGGCGGCACCGCGCCCCGGAGCGCCGGGCTGGCCCCGTGTGACCCACCAGGCCCCGCAGCCACAGCGAGCACCACGTTTGCCGAGAGCAAAAACAAACAAACAACAAACCCCAAACAACAAACCCCCAAGAAAGCAGAAAGGAGGGAGGGAGAGGGAGCTGCCTGACCTCCCGCCGACGCCCCCCGGCCGGGATAGGAAGGCTGCGAGCCGGGGAGCCTCTGCGGAGCCGCCACCCGCCCGCCGGCCGGGGCTGCCCCTCTCGGGAAAAAGCTGCTCGGGGGACTCCGGGGAGCGAGGGTCGCCACGCAGCTCTCCCTGCCGGCGGTGGGCGAGGGCGGGGGCTGTCCCGGGGCCTGCAGACTGGCGGGAAGCGGCGAGACCGCCCGGCTTTTTCCCTTTAGAGGGAAAAGCAACGGGGAACGGAGAAAGCTGCATTTCTCTGGGCTTCGACTGCGCGGCTGTCAGCGCTGCGTGCTGCCCAGCTGAGCGGGCAATCCCGCCGCAGCAAGTGCTCCGGGGATCCACGCTTTATGGGCCCACTGGAGAGAGAGACACGGGAGCCGTACGGCCAGGACCAAAGCACAACAAGAGGCTTGGCCCGTGGGTCGCGGTGCTGCTGCTGCCCCACGGAGCCCCTGCCTGTCGCAGCGCACCTGTCGCAGGGGCGAGCCCGAGACCTGGCAGAGGTGCATGGGCTTGCCTTCCTCGGTGCGTTCCGTGAAAGCCCGTAATTTCTCACC
The DNA here is from genome assembly GCA_013398055.1 of Ifrita kowaldi. Lineage (NCBI taxonomy): Eukaryota > Metazoa > Chordata > Aves > Passeriformes > Cinclosomatidae > Ifrita > Ifrita kowaldi. The sequence goes on along the minus strand of VZRS01005028.1, from coordinate 1,124,273 downwards.
CAAGGAGCAGGTAGATCTCTCCAAAAATAATTAAAAACAACAACAACAAAAAAACCCCTAATCTAGGCAAAATGAAAACAGAAGTTTCCCGGAGGAGGGACTTCAGCGGGGCTGCCAGGAGGATTTAGTAGACGGATCCACGACAAACGACGCTGACATAAGCTCTACTCGGGGAGGTAACCATAGGACAGCTCAGGTTTCTGTAGGAAAACAGCATGCGGGACTTGTGCCCCAAGGGAAAAAATACCATAAAGCAGAAGGAGCTATTTCCAGAGTGAGCAGAAATTACAAATCCAGCGGCACCGACGCGTGACATGAAAGATTTCTGTGCAAAACCCCGAGACAGCTCGGAAACGCACCAACATCCGCGGGTGATTCGCGTGCTTTAGCGGGGATTCGGACACCCACGCTCGAGTCTGTGCTCCCCCGTGTTTGCAGGCGCCTCTCGAGCAGCTGCAGCCCAGGCCGGCTAACACGGACTTTAACTCAGACCTACCAAACCTCGCCCCGCTCTGAAAGGCGATGTCTGAGCCAGGGCAGCGTTTCCCGTCCTCTCCCGAGGCCCCTAGCACGAGGGTCCCGGGCGGGAGCAGGCCCGGCTATCTCAGGTCTCCCCGTGTCGCTACGGCACAGACAACGAAAGAGAATCTGGGGTAGGTTGTTTTGTTTATTGGGGGTTTTAAAATATTCTAGAAACCCCCACGTAGAGCACTAAAACTGCTGAGTCTAATCCCATATTTCTAAAGCGTTTGTGCTTCAAATTGCAGTCGGGCGCCACAGGCTACTCCTCCTAATCTACTTCTCCCGAGAGATCCTAATACTTTTTTGGGTTGTTTGTTCGTGGGGATTTTTTGTGGGTTTTTAGTTTGGGTTTTGTTTGTTTTTTGTTTGGTTGGGTTTTTTTAAAATTTTTGTGTGGTTTTTTGTATTTTGGTTTGGTTTTTTGTTCAGATCCCATCAAAGGAGCCATTGTGGGGAGTGCGTCCCAAGTTCCCTGGAGCTGTCTTCGCCATCCCCGCGGCCGCTCGCTTCTGTTGTGTCTGAGCAGCCGCGGAGCTTTTAGTAACTCTGCAAACACGGGCATGAAAAGGATGTCCCGGTAGGGCAATGAGGCATGAAATCCCGCTGTTCCTTTACATAGTAGCAACATCCACATGAAAGGGCAAACACTCGACGTGCCACCAAATATAATTGCAGAGATGGCGGATGTCGGCGTACAAAAGAGCTGGCGCCGGTTTCTCTTTCGCCACGGCCCTTTGCCGCACGCACTCCCGCGAACGAACCAAACCACCTGTACCTTCCACGGGACTTAACCGAGTGGAAAACTGAGTCATTGGTACCGCCGTCTGCTAAATATAAAGCAGCCGGGGCAAACTCCGCCCGCAGGCAGAAGCGGCACCGGCGCTGCCGAGCGGGGCCGCGCCGGGAAGGGGCCCGCTCCCTCCGGCCCGTCGAGCTCGCAGCCTGTCCCGAAAGGAAAGCCGGAGTCATCGGCCCCTCCAGCCCTTCTCGCCTCCCTCCCCGACCCGCCGGGCCTCCCTCCCTCTGTCCGGAGCAGCATCGTGCTGTCGCCGCCGGGAAACCCGGAGAGGCGAGAGCAGGCGGCCCCGGTGCCACGGTGAGGGTCGCGGTGCCACGGTGAGGGTCGCGGGGCCGCGCCGCGCTGAACGGGAGACTCTTCGCCGCTCTGTCGTTTTGCGGCGATGCCGGCAACTGCTCCCCGCGTCTCTCTCCGGCAGGTGCTGCTCCCTGGAGCCTGGGTCGGGCAGCCGCAGCCCCGGGCGGCCAGGCAGGGCGGCGAGGGGGCTGCCCCTGTCCCGACAAGGCACCGAGTCGTGGCAAGGGCAGCCCCCTCGCCGCTAGCCTGCAAGTGCTCCGGGGTGCTGAGCGGCCGCGACTCCGTGTGTCGCCGAGAGTCA
>VZRS01005028.1:1090077-1118591 GCA_013398055.1 Ifrita kowaldi | reverse complement strand
AAAAAAAAAAAAAGGAGGGGAGGATTTTGGTTTTTCCATCCAAATTATTTTTTTTCCGTATCTTGAATTTTATTTTTTGGGCTTTGATTCAATATTTCAACTTGTTCCTGTTTCGCTGGAAGTGTCTGAAGATCTATGGGTTTGTGCAACTGACACTATGTTTCAATAAAAATGAAACATCTGAAAGTAAATAACATGACTTCCTTGTAATAGTAAAATAAAAAGCCCCAGAAAGTAAAATCTGAGAGGAGGACTGGGAAGTGCTGAATGTAAGTAGTAACTACGTGGCAAACACCGCACCGCATTAGGCCTGTTTCATCCCTGGCCTGAGCAAAAGCTGGCTAGAAAAAAAAATTGAAGTATTGGTTGAGACCATCACTTGTGTCACCTGCAATATGATGCTAGTAACTGGTAGTTGTCACTGTGCCCTTGCGTTGGTTCTGGCAAAACAGTGACAGGGATATTTTCAGCTAGATAAACAGGGGCAAGAGACAACAGTTGTTTGTCCCATTTTATTGTTTATTTCATGAAAACCACAAACATTATAAAACAAGTCCTACAGAGCCCTTGGAAATTACCCAGCACCATGCAGTTTTTAGCTATTAGTCACTCTCACTGAGACGGCTTGTACTGTGTCTATGGAAAAGATGAAGTCTGAGAAAACTACAGGATGTAGTTGCATGTAAAATGGGGAATTCGGACCAAGAATTCACACGTGCACCAACCTCTGTACGAGGAAAGCATTGAAAGCAATAAGCAGATTGAAAAAGATGCACTGCCGTAAAAATGAGCACGTGCTGTATTTGAATCAGAAAGTCCCACCATGTTCCTGCAATATGCCAAGGACAAAGTCATCAGTCCTTTCCCAGCTCCTTGACATTCAGCTCACTGGAGTTTCCAAGTCGGAGTTTTAGTTTCACTTCCACCTCCCTCCCTGCCCAAGGCACGGTGCTGCTCCCGAGTGTGGCAGAGATGAGCGCTCTGAAGCGGGGCTGCAGAGCACGGTGTAAGCTTTGCCCAGCTCACGCAGGTGCAACCTGGGTGAAGGCCGCCGAGACAGTGAGGTGGCCCAGATGATAACTAAGAGGAAAAAAAATTGGCTTGCAGGATGCGATCCGCTGCTGGCTGCAGCTTGCGCAGCCCTGGTTTTAACTGATGCCAAGGGATGATCTCTTGCACTGGAATAACATTTGTGTTGTCTGGGTGTGCTCCAGATATCGAAGGGAATGCTACCAAGCAAAATAGTTTTATTTATATACTGATATACTAATATTGTCATTTGAGTTGTATTTTGTACTTTTCCAGTATCTATTGTAGCTCTGTGAGCTAGTCTCAGTGTCAGAAAAGATTTTTACTGATAGAGGAGCTGCACTCTTTCACAGTATTTAGTCCTTGCAAAGTAGGCTTCTCACTAACTTAAAATGCTGTGGACTGTGTGGCAGTTTTTTCAGTCAAAAAATGAGAATGGAATATTCAACAGCCAAATGACACGTTGAAAATTAACAGGCCATTAAGAGAGGGACAGTGCCGGGTGTGTGTTCGCAGGGACACCTACCGGTAATAGCACAAAAAATAACGTTGCAGCAGGGTCTTAATCGATGATGGCCACACAGACCCCTCCTGCCAGCTCTCCACTTGTGTTTGTTGTTAAAAAGGAAGTCCAGAAAGTTACGTATTTCTCTCATTTCATGAAGATGTCATCTCTGCACTACCTTCAAGGCCAGAGCTGTGCTGAGCTATAGCCCTAATAATGGGAAATTGTGCTGCTGCTTCTTGTGTCAGTAGATAGGAGATGGTATTAGTCCTTAGACAAAGTCTGGGAAGCATTAAGCTGAGAATGTCCTAATGATAGGGGAAATTGAAACCATAAGGCTGAGCTCAGTGGAAAGTATATCAAATTAAAGTTTCTAGTACTCATAAGCCTTTATTTATATGTGTCTCTTATCTCAAAGGGATCTGCTAAATTAGAAAAAGCGGAAATACTGCAAATGACAGTGGATCATCTGAAGATGCTGCAGGCAACAGGAGGTAAAGGTAAGGAGCCAACGATTTTTTTTTTTTCTAATATTTGGGGAAATCTCGGCCAAAAAAGTGCTTTGAGGAGCTGTGATAGGCGTTTCCAGATTAAAGGAGTGGAAATCAATGCTAATGGCAGGATTGAACTCGTGGGAAAGAACTACTGGGACAAAAGAAGCACTTGACCCTGGGCTTGTGTTTGCTTTCATAACACTGTGGGAGTAAAAGCTTCATTCACAGGCAGCCCAGTCAGAGATTTGTTTGGGGTTTCCAAAGAGCACTGAAATCTGCACAGGGAGACAAAACAAATACACAAACACCAAACATAAACAGGAGGTTTGTGGTAACAATTGTGTAGCAAAAAACCTGATGCTAAACCTCATTATTGAGCAGCTATGCCAAAGGAAGTGAACGGAGAAGAACTTTAATTTATGTTCAAATGTTTTCTTTGTTCTGGAAAGACTTTTCAATTGCAGGTTAGACCATCTCATTCACCAGAACAAAACCCAGTCTTACTCTCTGCAGCTCCAGGTGTCTGATAAAGCAGATGGGCAGGCAATGCTCTCTGCACTCATATTTTCTATGCTACATTTGTGTGTCAGAGGCTGGCGTAGCTGCCTGTTAATGGGTGCTGGCGTGACGCAGTGGCTGCACTGGCTGACCCACTAGATCAGCCGAGCGCTGGGAGTCGGGTGTACCTCGCTTGTGCAAGCTGACAGTCCCAAGGCTGGAGGCCAAATGGTTTCAGCCACCCACGAGGTGTTCTGTGTAGTCATGATTTTGGAACTTATTTAGAGCAAAAACTTGCTGGCATTCCGTAAGCATGGTCCCACGTCCCGTGCCATCAACTGTGAGCATGCTTCGAATTGTTGTAATGGAAACCAGCTGATTCTTCTCTCACCCACTATGCCATATAGGTAAAGGCTAGAAAAGAAACTGCTGCTCGCTCTCTCTTACTTTTTTTTTTAACAAAGTTTTTAGCACATGACTGAATTATGCTTCTCTCCGTACCTTGCAGCAATTGGAAAACTCAGCTTAGAATCAGTGCATGTCTAACAACAGATGGCTATAGGAAAGCATGTTGAAGGCTGGTGTTCTGTTATTTGTGAAAATTAACACTAAGCTGACATACCTTTTTTCTAGGCGTTAAGGAGTTTTTCCTAGAGTCCATTTAAACTTAAAATTTATGAGTAACTTGTTTGATAAGAGATGAAAGGAATTTTATTGCCCATCAGGTAACAGACATGCCTCGATTCCTCAGAAAATGTGCAAAATTTAAAAATAAAGTTATTGTATATATGTAAAAAATCCTTGAGAAAGCACTCTAGTTGCTAAAGCTACACTCTTGGAAGTTATGAAACGCCAGAATTGATCATGGTTGTGCAGTCTGGATTCGGGCGATTCGGATCCTCTGTGTGTCGGAGTGATGGTGCTGTCTCTAATTGTGTGGTTGCGTGCTGGTGTTCCACAAGCTCTGTCTCTGTCGATGCATGGAGCACACAGCACTTGGCTGCTGAGGGAAGTGGTGGCTGTTTCTCTTCATCCTCCCCACGCGACGTGTGGCTCAGCTATCCCGGCCAGACCCCCACTTCGCACTGCACATTGTTCCTCTGAGGAGCTGCAGCAGCTCCCACCCCTCCGATGTCTGCACCGACAGCAGGATGGCCAGGAGGTGAACCCAAATGGAGACCTAATTTATCAGGAAGCTTCCTTCCCCTGCTTCTCCGCCCAAAAAAAGTATGCGGGGGATTTCTTTATAAATGGGTCAGGTCAGGTGGCCTGGTGGAGCAGGGGATGAAGTGCCTGGGATGAGAGCTGCGGGACAGAGAGAGGTGTTGGCAGAGCCCAGCCTCTGGCTGCAGCTGTACAAGCTGGATGTTGTTAGCAGTCCCAGGTCTTGCAGTCTGCTCTCTTCCTTGGTTGGTCTCTGCTGCCATGTCTCTCCTGCCCCAGCTGACACTGGCATGGCTGTGGCAGTGCAGGGAAGGATGAAGTTTTGTGGCGGGGGGAGAGGCGATGCAGGCTTATTTCCACAGCTGCCTTTCACACCATGACCCACAGTGGGTGGTCCATCAAAATAATAACTGATCGCTTCACAAATACTACAACTTTATCTGCTCCTTCTGTCCTAGAGATAAGAGTAATCTCGCTGCACAGATTAAGAAACTGTAAGAAAAAGAGGTTTGAGAATTTGTACTGGGCAAAGTTGAAGCCTGCATTTCCTGCTCACTTAATGTTTTACTTTGCAATCTAACTAACAGTTTCAAATATAATTTCTTAGAGTATTTTTAAAGTAGATGTTTGTTTTATTTGCAAGTGTAGTTATTCCCACTTTGTAATTCATCTTGTGAGCCAGAAGGGGTTTTTTGTATCACTAAAAAAATTAGTTTCATCATTTTTCCCAGCAGCAAAAACTTATTACTGCAGGAAGGAGAAATGGGTCCTGATTACCCATATGCTCCCTTGCATTGAGGACTGTCCTCTTCCTCACACAGAAAGGAGGACATCCATGATGGGGAATGCACGGGGCTCAGCAGTTTGGGATGGGGCTGGCCATTGCTCAGCACACTGATCCCGAGGTGGGCACAGCAGAAGAAAACCCAAGATGGCTTCGGCCCCTTCTCTGCTTTTCAGAGCTGCCTGGGCAGGCAGGCAGATGCCTCGGAGGTCCTGTGCAGACTCCGTGTTTCCACCGCCCTGACACAGGTGTGGACAGTGGCCTCCTGTTCACGTTGAGTTATTATTTTGGCCTAAGGCCAGGGCTTTTTGCTGATGGTGCAAGCAAGCACAGGGGAGGAGTGATTTGTCAACGGTGAGTTGCTTGCTGAGAACTCAATGTGGTTTTATTGCAGCTTCGCTGCAAATTTATCTTGAGTGACACCTGGGTCAGTGCATGGGTTCATGTAGCTCAAGTGACTGGTGGCCTGTGTGCAGCACAGGTGGGTTACCAGGACAGAAGAAGTAAAACCAAGACTTCCCATTCACTACAAAATGCTTGTGTGTGCATGTGGTGGAGGATTTTCTTGGGTTGGGAAGGAAATGAGAAACAACATTTTTAAGTCTCTCTCAGAAGGGGGAAGCCAGTGAAGGGGAAACTGGGAAAAGATAACCATCAAAATATAATGGAGCCTGGGAGTCCCAGCTCTCATCTACCCTCTGTTTTCATGTCTCGGCCGCCATAGGAGACTTAAAGGGAGCCAGGATCACCAGGGCTTTGGGATGGCTTGTCACAGAGCCAGCAGCCCAGACTCAGGGGAAGCTGGTGACAACCACATCCCCCACATCTCCTCCGGTCCGGAGGGAGGGAGGCCGGGAAGCCGTGGCTTGAGCCTAGTGCTCTCAGGACTCCCAGGCTGGCTGACTCGTGGCCAGAGCTGGGAAGTGGTTTTGGCTGTGCATCAGCCCCTCTGAAGCTGCTGGAGGTCCTGGAGCCTCCGGCACAGAAGCATTCCCCACGCCAGGCTGACTGGCACCCGAGAAGGTACTCTGCTATCTCATCACTGCTGGCACGCCTGGCCTTCGTTTCTCAGGAGTTCGCTCAAACCATTGGTCGCAGTGGACTGGGCAGGAAGAAAACTGTGAGGAGTCAGCGCTTGCTGACAGGAGTCCTCAACCCCTCATGTTCGTTCACCTCCTGCCAAGCCAGAGTTTCTCTCAGGTTCAGATGAGCAAGTGGGCCTGCAGCAGAAGCGCCATCGTGATTTGGCAAGATGGAGTGTATAATGGGCAGAGGATTTGGGGCAACATTGATAAATGTGTCCGGGTCAATTCTATAATGCGGGCATGCAGCGACGGAAGCACTTCTTTCTAGCTTGAAAATTGATTCGAGTGAAAAAAAACATCTACAGTGCTAGCATTTTTCAGAAAGGCAGAGATATACTCATGACAGAGTACAAGGCATTGCTGCCACGTTTCACCATAACAGGGGCACTTGATCTGTATATGCTGACACACATCACAGTCATGCATACCTAAAAATTTTCATTGAAAGTGAGAGGAAAAACACCATGCCAACTTGGGAGTGGATAGGATATTATTCCCCCTAGGAGACAACATTTAAAATAAAATAGGAAAATTCCAAAAACTGGAATAGGTTTTCGTGGTTGAAGAACTGCAACTTAAACACAAGATTTTATACTCGACCCTTTTAGAAAGGGAGTATCTTTTCATGTGCATTTAATAAGACTTTTTTTTTTTCAAATGCTTTTTTGTCCCAAGCCTGTGGAGCTCCAGTTGCTGTTTGTTGAAATACCTCATGGGCCATATGACTGTCAGTCTTCCATCTCCAAATTAGCAATGGCATTACATAAAACGTTTTCTCAGTAAAGCTTTTTATTGTGTGTGTGCAGAGTCATCACAAGATGTTTTTCGTTTGTAGTTAAGCAACACCGTATGTCATATTGTCTTAATGACTCTGTGAAGTAGATGGGACCCCGGCAGCAGCTACAATAACTGTCTCTCAACGTCAAGAAATAGTTTGAAAGGGTTAGGATGAATGCCAGTGTAGGGAAGAAAAGGCAGGGTAGTACATGCAAGCTCTCTGATCTCCAGCCTGTTTCTTTGTGTGGATAAGCATCTCATTCACACATGCAGGATCAACACTGCACTGCAGCAGCTTGCTGAGGAATTTCAGGAGAGGCATCGTGTATTTTTTTAAGTGTCTTATGGACTTAATTCTTTTCATTTGTATCTTGTCTGCATAAACAACTGCAGCCCATTGCATTACAGGGATGGTCACAGAGATCATGTACAGCTCAGAGAACAAACTTCTCCTGTTGCACATCTTAACTCATAAATGGCAAACGGGAGATGGGGTGGCTGAGCCAAGACTGGGTTGGCCAGCTCCACACTCAACATATCTTTTGCCCTCCCCTTGCAGGTTATTTTGATGCTCATTCTCTGGCCATGGATTTCATGAGCATCGGCTTCCGGGAGTGCTTGACAGAAGTCGCGAGGTACCTGACTTCGGTGGAAGGTCTCGACACGTCCGACCCCCTGCGTGTTAGACTCGTGTCTCACCTGAGCACCTGTGCCTCTCAGAGGGAAGCTGCTGCCATGACCTCCTCCATGGCCCACCACCACCACCCCTTGCACCCTCACCACTGGGCAGCCGCCTTCCACCACCTCCCGGCCGCTCTGCTGCAGCCGAACGGACTCCACGCCTCCGATGCTGCCCCGTGCAGACTCTCCTCGGACGTGCCCCCGCACGGCTCCGCCCTGCTCACGGCCACCTTCGCCCACGCCGATGCCGCCCTCAGAGTTCCCTCCGCTGGCAGCATCGCTCCCTGTGTCCCTCCTCTCTCTACCTCCCTCTTGTCCCTGTCGGCCACTGTTCACGCCGCGGCAGCAGCAGCCACAGCTGCTGCGCAGAGCTTCCCCCTCTCCTTCACCGGCACCTTCCCGATGCTTCCCCCCAGCGCGGCCGCCGCCGCCGTCGCTGCGGCGACCGCCATCACCCCTCCGCTGGCCGTGTCAGCCACTGCCAGCCCTCAGCAGGCTGGCACCGGGGGCGGCACGAAACCCTACCGACCCTGGGGGACTGAAGTTGGAGCCTTTTAAGTCCCCCACCCCACTTCTTCCCACTCGAGCTGCCTCCTCTCCCTCTCGGCACACGTGCATGTGCTCACGCCCACGAGTCCACACATCCCCGCACCCACAGCCAGCCTCCGCGGCTCGGTGCGTCCTCCCTGCTCAGCCTTCACCCGAAGGGCCTGCCTGAGAGGTGCCGGCGAGCCCACCGAGGAATGGCACAATTATCCTCCTCACTGCAGGTGTCGGACAGGACACGGGATGACACCTTCTTCTCCTTCTCAGTTTGTCTGACTGGAGGCACCTTAAGGGAGCAGCAATGGCTTTCATAACAGTGTGACAATATCGGCATGTAGAGGTTTCCTGCAAAATACGTAGAAATACGTAGACATTAGAACTAATAGTTCTCCAGCTATGCATCCTTGTTTGGCAGAGAGGTGAGGGATTTGCATCTACCAGGTCTCCCCAGGCTAGAAAAGGAGTTGCAGTTTCATAAGTGCCTGATATTGAAAAAATAATAAACAAATATATATATATGTGTGTGTGTTCTGCTAAAACAAATAACATTGCACAGGTATGGAAATGGTATGGGAGAGAGATGAAATTCTGCGTTCAACTTCAGAACCAGGATACTTTTCCAGGGCAGAGCATGCTCTTGAAGGGGAGAGGTTTTTTTAGCCAAAAGATTGCCGAGGAAGAATGTTTAGTTTGACAGGCCTAGTTCTTGCTTCCTTAGTTCACTTTCTTTGTACAGACTTGCCAAATTGTGACGTCTAGCATAGCATTGGCAAAAGCAATTATCTTATCAGTGCTGGGATTAATGAACGTTTCGGCGCTGCCTGTGAGCCCTGAGGCACCCATTTTTATGGCTTAAACATGGTGCTAGCTCCTATCTGCACAAACAGTGAATTTGTCATGCACCCAGAAGTAACCACCTATTTAAAGTGTGCACACTCGGATACAGTTGATTCATGCCAATACAAGAGACTCAATGTTGTAGGAGTTCAACTTAACTTATTTAGCTGTATTTGGACATTTACTTTTAGCCGATTCAGTGCAAGATCCCTCTTCTTTTCACTATCAGTTTCTGGGAGAATGATCACTCTGGGTTTGAATGAAGTTATGGTAGGGACGATTTTTAAATTGGCTGTTAACATGCCAACATTGTAATGTGGGTTTGATTCCAAACCAAAATGAATGTATTAATGGGATGTGAGTAAATTATTTTGTCAATACCCAGATAACTAGTGCTGCATAAAATGGTTTGCTTTCATTTTTTATTACAGTGACTTAAAATAACCTAAGTATTTTAATACAACAGTCAAGAACTAGAGATTTTATGTAAAAAAAAAAAAAAAAAGAAAGAAAATAAAAATAAAACACAGCATGTATTATTATGCACTTGATTTCTCTGCTGTGTGGAGAAAGCAATAAGCATTGAGAATGTTAAACATTATGCAAAATATACTTTAAAATATTTGTTTTAAAAATACTGTACCTAGTCGGTCTTTTATGCATTACTTTGTTAACCTTTTTTCTATGCAAAAGTCTTTACATATCACTAATTAAATGAAGTCCTTTTTGACTGCGTTTTATGGATGATTTGTTGCAGCTTTTGTTTGCTTTTGAGAATACTTGTGGACTCACAGTTGCTTTCTGCCACTGGTAACAAGCCTGTTGGCTGCTCTGTACTCTTCTGCTCCCCTTGCTCAGCCAGGAAGCCTATATTGTCCAGCGTGCTTTGGAATAGGCAGGGAAAACCAGCAAATCAGCATTGGTTTTCAGGCTTGTAAACTGGCTCTGCATTGATGGTACGCTTAAAGATACAGACCTATCTGCCCACCCTGAAGAGCCCCAACCATCATTGGGGTTTCTAGGTTCAGCTTTCCAAAGGGTTTGGAATGAGAGGAGGTAGTTTTTACTTCAAGTTCTGGTCTTCCAATTTGGCAGTTCTCACTGCGGCAAGGGTTTGTTACAGTTTCCTCCGAGACCTGCAGAGCCCCTCTGTGGAAAGTGTGGAAAGCTCTGTTTATAGGGACGAGGACAAAGTCTCACATGTCTGAATGCCGAAATAACATCTGGCAAGACTGAGGCACAGAAAAAGGGGGATCCCACTACAGCCAGCCAGACACTTCACCTGTCATCAAAAGCCTCAGCAGCCTCAGCTTGGTAGCTCAGTCCCTATCATCCTTTCTCCCAAATATTAAACCTGGAACCCATCCCTGCCTCAATCAGCTGGTCTCCAACATTAAAGTGAGGAGGGGTTGTGATTAATCTTAAAAAAAATGGACAAAAGAAGGGGAAGAAGTCTTGCAACCACTACACTGTTAATCAACCTTGATATTCTTTGAAGTAGTGTTGTTTGGGGGGAATATGACATTTTTTTATTAAGGGCAGAAATGCTGTACTGCTGTACTGGCATATTTAGCAGCATACACATGAGGTATCATTCACTTTCTGAAAGTGTATTTTCAGGAAAAAAGAGGGCATTAGTGGCCGGTAGATAAAAAGTGGGCTTTATTTGCATGAAAAAGCAGGTTGCAGCCCTACTTCACTTTAAGCTGTTAACTATTAACCAGACCTCTAAGAGCCTGGTAGGAGGTCTCCGAGGCATGTATCACGTTAAAAATAGGCACCCACTGACTTGGTTCCACCTAAGGTCTTCAATCTAATTGATGTGCCCCAAAACATCATTTGTTTCCCCAAATGCAATATTCTGCCTCATTCTAAAAAAAAGGCAGTTTGAAAAGACACTGATTAGATACACGTCACGGATAGATTTGTGCAGCCTGTTTGTGCTTATCCCATTTTCACTTTCAAAAAACAGGCCAGATCCGTGAGTTGCTGATATGTCCTCTTTTCCTTGTTGTGTTGCCTTTTGGTTTGGTTTGGTTTGAATCCAATCACCTAGAGGACAAGAAGAGCTCATCCTTCATGCCTGCATATTCCTAGGCTGAATGTTACCTCTCTGAGAGCGGATGGAGATTTTCCAAGTAAGAAATAAATGGAGAATACATGTATTTCATTTGTGCTGTTGGAAAGACACCAGAGGGTAATAGCTTCTGGTGGCTTTGGTTGTAGCTGTGCTAACAGGTCAGAGCTGAAGGTGTCTCTGCAGTTTTTAAAACTGAGCAAGGGAAAGCTGTTTCTTTGGCATAACCAAGATGCAAAAGTTAGAACTCGTGGCTGTGCACGTGCAACCTTGCTTCAGCCCTTTTCTATCTTCATTGCGCATTCAATGATGAATGGACCTGGATGAAGAATAAAGTTAGTAATTTATATCATTTAGGAGTAGATCATGGCACATACCATGAAAACACAAGTCAGGCTGCTTGTTCAACAGTAAGCAGTTGGCTTTGACTAACTTTTCGATGGGTGGGTTTGCAACCTTAAATTCCAGTTATCAAGAGGATCAAAGCAGGTTATGCAATTTCCTAGAATGTTTTTCTTAAAAGGAAAAAACTAAAAACCAATTCTGTCACTCAGCATTAGCAGGCTTGAAACCTTAGCCCTCAGCAATGCAAATAAAAAGCACTTAGGCTGCTGAGAGAAGATTATTACCCTAGAGAGGAGACAGGCAATTGAGAGGCGGTGCTGCCTGTCCTGCCTTTGCTCTGATTGCAAGTGGAGGAAATCCGGCATTAGGTATTGCCCAGAAGAAAAACCGGCTACTGTGGCCGAGGGCTGAATGCATATATTCAAAGCAGAATAATCGTCTCCTGGCTGTGACTACCTCTGCCTGAACAACTGCCAGGAGGTGCCAGCTCATGCTGCTGCCTCCGTAGTGTGAACCTTCAAAATGTTTGCAGCTACTTTGAAAGACGATACTTCGGGCAGGATGTCGTGAGATAAGCCTGGGACATGGATTTTGGCAAATTCTTAGGGCTATTTTAAACGAGGAATTTCTTCTTTACAATAGGAAAAGGTCACAAGCATCTTTTAGTCAGAAGATACAACATCAGAAAATACTGACATGTGAAGTGGACTTTTACCAGCTCTGTAGTCACCAGCCTCGTTAGTCGTCTGCTTCTATAGGCACGGATAGCCTGAGATCACACAACTGAGGACCTGAGTGATTGAACTGGTAGTTTTGTTCAACTTCGAGAAGAGATGAAGGGATTGGTACAGCTTTGTTTGCAAGCTTCATGTATAGAAGCTTCATTTGTGTGAGGCCACTGCATGAACCTGAGTTAATTTTACTCAACATAGAACAATTTACTCGTGCTCTGTTTCTCTGCTTCATCATTTTACACAGCAAGTACTTGCAAACTAATGTGTAAAAGTCTCAAAGGAATGAGTGCAACAACACATCTGATCATAACCAGAAATAATAAGCAGAGGAGCACCAGGCAGGTGCTAGAAATTCTGAGATCTCCACTTGAGGGTAAACAAAACTTTTCCTAATTTACAAATGGAATAACATTTTGACAGATAATTGACAGAAAATTTCCATAAAACACGCAGGATTTTATTTTTGGGAGAAGGTGTGGGGATGTGGTTGGTTTTGGTTTTGATTTGTTTTTTTCCTGGTAATTGCTACTACTGGAAGTTGTAAAGTGCTATGAATGTGCAAAGACAATCACTTAGTCATCATTCAGTTGTCTAAATATTTGCCATGTCCTAAGCTGGGCTCCAACTATCACTTTGGAAGGGGGAAGGCCTCCCTTGTGTCCTGTGTCACCTCTGCCAGTCCTGTGCAGATGCCTGGGAAATCCAAGTTGCTTAAGAGGCACGAAATATGTGTGGCCAGGCAACTGAATTTCTCCCTATCTTGAATCATCTTCAGAGATACAGGTTTTGAAGCTTAATAATATTTTCACATGGGATCTAATTTTTTAAAAGAATCAGACTCTTCACCAGAAGAAACAATGGAACAGTATCAAAGTCATTTGGTGATAATGTGTTATCATCTATCACTCCCATAAAACTAAGACCAGTGAACACCTCAATCAACACTAATTTCAGAAGTTCTCTTGATGCTCTGACTTTAGCAGTGGTGGTGATTGTAAGATGATGTCAATAGAATTTATTTTTAAAAGAATATTTTTCTGCATTCATGGTGGCAATGTAAAGCTGGGACACATGAATTAGTGTTATACGCTAGATACTCAAATACCAGAAGCAAAAGGAAGTGATTATGGGAAATAAAATGAAATATGTCTGGTTGAATTACTTTCAAGGTCTGAAGAGGCAGACTCCTTGTTTACAGATATATAACTGCCAATATTGAATTCAAGCAAAGCTAAATGTTTTAGACAATGTTTATCTGAATAGTGCTATTACTTATTCTACAGGAAGGTCCTTCTGAGTTATTGACTTAATTTTGCTTTCCACTTAGTTAATTTTCGGGATTTTTCTCTTCTACAAAAGAAAGTCTTCAGGATGAAAAAATACCTTGATGCAACACTGAAATTGCGGTTGCTGGGCAATTTCAAACGCTGCCTATGTGAACCGCAAGATCTCTGCACACACTCCAGGAAACAGTATCTCAATGGAAAATGTAAAGAAAACTGTTATATCTGTAAAGAATACCCATAGATATTATCGTGTGGTAAGTGAAAATCAAACAAATGACTACAAGCCAATACATAAACCTAAGGAGACAGAATTATAGTTATGTAAAGGCCTACACTTTTTTCCCCTTACTTTTGATTTAACTCAGAATGCAGTAGTTTTTTTCATATCTCAGAGAGACAAGTAATATCAATTTTCTTTTAAAAAGGACTCTCTTCCTGGACAAGTTTGAAACAAAAGTTACATATTTAAGGTACACTTTCACAACTCGATTAACAAGACGAGGTCTGTTTCGTGTGGATTGTTCACATAGCTCTTAATGTCACTTGCCAGCACAACCCTTGCCTTTAATATACAAGCCCTAAAATAAAGTAACATTGTTTTTCTCCCCACCCCCTCTCCCTCTGTTGCTTTTTAAATGTATTTTGGTGGAGGAGAAGGAAGTTTATTTTTCTTGGCTCTTCTGGGGTTTGTTTTTCTGAAGAGGCACCAGGGTGGCAAGGGGGAGTGGCGGTCGGGACGCTGGCTCCTTGGGCACCAAGAGCATCTCCTTCCCTCTGGGTACGCAAAGCTGCTTCCTCTCCTTTTCCCTCCCCTGCCCTCTTTTTGGGCAGCTGTCCCACTGGTTGTCCCCCTCCCTCCTTTCCCAACAGAAAGGGGGTTCCACCTCAGCGAAAGGTCCTTGCCAGGCAGCCACCCCAGGAGGGGCTGGTGGCGAGGACCAGCTGCCAGCCTGCGGTTTCATGAGGCTGTTTCAGTTCCTCTTACCACGTCTTCATTTTGTCGATCATAAAAGCCGAAGTGAATGTTTTCTGACAATTATCTCAGACCTTCAGCTGCAATCTACTCTGACCAATGTCTGTTTCCTTCCCTCCTCATGTTATCAAGAATCTGATACCTGCCCAGCTACAATGACTTTGACCCTTGAATTTATTATTGCAGTTAGTGAATAAAAATGTTCCAAACAGGAATCTCAAAACAAAACAAATAAAACCATTTCTTGATACTGCTGAAAATTGACCTTCATGTGCCACCCTGTCCTCCTTCAAGGCCTGCTAAATCGACAAGAAGGATTCCCATTAGTAAATCACTACTGGATCATTAAACCTTTTTAAGGCAGTATGTGCCTTACCAAGAGAATGAGGATTACGACACAGCAGTGGCTGCTGCCCACCAACAATCATGGGAACCGACCTCAGTAATAAATCCATTAATTATCTGGCTCACTTTGACCGGTTCTCACGCCAGAGCCGCTCCTTTGATGTGACCGTCAAAACCCAAGGATGCCCAATAGCAGTAGCCACCAACAAAACAAAAGAGAAGTAATAATTCAATATAAACATGTAAAACCTGCCCATATGCCCAGCTTTTGCAGTAGGGCGTTTCTGTGCCTGTGGTTCAAACTGGAGGCAAAAAAAAAAAAGGGAAATAAAGCTCTTTTTTCTTCTGTATATAACCTTTAAAGTGAAGAAGAGCTAGACATGTTAGAGATATTTTTTTAGCTACTGTTGACATGTGTGACTTTTTCAGCTATGGAGAGGGGGTTCCCTGTTGCTTTTCAAAATCAGTGTTACAATTCATCACCAATATGACTTAAGACTTATCCTACGAAGGAACTAAGGATGTTCTTCTGAGGGAAACAGAGAAACTATTCTTCTTCAGTGTGATTATTTGTATAAAGAAAATTGTTTGTGCTTTTAAGCCCCCTGCATAACCAGAACTTCAGAGGATGCATTTTTCTCTGATTTTTAAAAGTTTTAGGTGTCAAGCTACTTTTGAGTGTTTAAATACATCAGAAATACAACTTGTTTTTTAGTTCACTTCTTGGCTACTCACCTGTAAAGTGGGAATAGTGTTAATTAATTCTTGTCCTTGATCTTATCTAATTAGACCTCAGACCTCAGGGGAAAGATTAGCTCCTAACTCATCATCATCCTGGGAGTACTTTTAACTCAAGTTTCTAGCCCTTACCATAAGCTTCTGGTTAATAGAAGATAGTAGCTCTCCAGATGCTACTGGGGGAAGCAAATTTCTGATGGCATAATGGATGACATGAAGAAAAATCCCCTTTGAATGTATGAGCAGAAGAGAAGCAGAATTTGTTAAATTGCATTTAATAATTTGGCTTTTTACTCTTAAAGGAGGATCAACAAACTGTAATAAACAGTAGGTACAAGAGATTTTAAGATACCTGGTTTTCAAGTGTCTTTTAGATACCTGGATTTTGCCCTGATCCACAGCTGAACCACCAGCTACATGGCACTCCTTTCTCATCAAAGACACACTTGGTTGGATAATGATGACAAACCCAACAGTGAGCACTTCAGAACTGGGTTTGGCATGTACACAGAGGCTCCCTGTGAGCCTTGCAGCAGGCAGGGGAGTCATAGTGGTAGGAGCTTAGGAGCTCATATTCATCTTCTCACATGCCTCACACTCCACTTCAGCCTGGTTGCTTAAGGGGAGATGAGTGCAGTGTGGTGTAGGAGGGACGAAAGCCCTTGCAGGCTACAGCAACAAACTCCATTTTGATTGACCCAAGGCCACAAGATCCAAACAAATCTGAAACTGAGACTTACTACCTGGCTTGGGGTAGAGAATGAACAAACTGCAAAACTTCATCCTGATAGAATTAGGCAGGTAGTCTCTTATGTGCGCAGACAGGTAGATCATTCCTGTTTTTCATTTATTTTCCTGGATCTCTTATGTAGAACTGCAGCTTACACAACAGCAATTATGCCAGTTATGGAATACAGAGTTGTCATTTCTGTAAAAAAATCCCTTGCAAAGGATGCAGGGGCAGTTTGGGTGCACAGATACAAAGGCACCCTGCTGTGCCACCCTCCATCAGCCCAGCTGCCTTGTTCTTGTCTAGGTTGCTGCTATTCCCTGCTACATGCAGCAGACAGCACCACCAGCCAGAGCACGTGTTGTAATCACAATTTATAGTCTGTTATTACTTTCCTGCTTTTGGGGAAAACTGGCACCTCCCAGCTCTGTTTTCCTCCTAGCAAGACAAAAATTAGGCACAGCATAATAACGTTGTCGATATAGTTTACTAAAATGTGATTAATCAAAAGAGCACATGGAAAACAAAGCATGGAAAGGCAGAAGGTAATGATTGACTCTAGCCACAAGGCAGTGTAAAAAGGATCTAGAAACCAGATTTGCAGCATGCAAGAGAAAAAGTTCAGACTTTTAAAAGGATCAGAGCTTTCATAATTTCATGATCAGAGTACTTCTTAATAGGACATGGCAACTGCTCCTGGACTTGCTGGAAAATGGTCCTTGGATAGTATTATCTAGATCTGTGAGTGGGAATTAAATCTGCATTGGACTTTCATTAACATTACCTTAAATAAAGAGCCATGGTTTGCATAAAATAATTTCTCTTAAAACACAATTCAGAGTAAATTTTCCAAGTGTAGTTCTCAAGGGGCAGTCCTAAGAGGATGTGAAGTGAGGTTGTCATGTTTTTTTATCTTACTGTCCAGAAGGTGTTTCATAGTGAATCTGTAGCTAGGGAGGAGATTTATAGTTATGCTTTAAGACAGCAACATTTTATAGAAGGAATATTGCAACAGATAATAGGGCAGGGAAAAAAAGCCTGGAAAAAGGATTGTGTGCCTGAAAGCATCTTTTGGGTTTGTTTTTCCTTCCACCCCATCAGTTTAATAAACACTTTGCCTTGTTTGTGTCCTTTGACTGCCATGGTGACAGCACTAATGTCATAGCACAGACTGCTCCCATGGCTCACCAGCCTTGTGAATCCATGCAGAAGGGAATGAAACCAGACCTTATCTTGTGTCCTTAGGCAGCTGATGCCCCGCGATCCTGACCTGGGATGCAGAAATTGTGGTTCCCTTCCTCACCTTGGCACAAACTTTCTGCATGACCTTCAGTTCAAAACCTACAGGTGAAAAGCAGAGGTGCTGCTGACTCCTAACAGAGTGGCTGTGGGGGTGAACGTGTTCAGGGACGCGTGGTTCTGCGTCACTCTGGCAATGGTGTGTGTCATCATTGTATTAATACCGCAGAAAGGATGAGGTGATAGGGTCCGAGTCACACTCCTGATAATACTTTGTGACTTTTTTTTACTTTATAATTTTTTAATGTTATATTAAGACTGTTTAAAGACAGCTTGTAAAGTTTCCATGTACAGCATTGAACTCAGAAACTAGGCAGTGATTTGCCTTAATAAAACCTTCGTTTGTACATGAAATTGGCTTTATCAGCAAATACAAATCCTTCATTGCTCGTTGGAATGAAACGGGCACAACGTTAACCTATGGAATTGAATGTGAAACCTCCGGAGGAGGGGCCGCTCTGGGAACCGCGGGCGGGTGGTGGCAGACACAGGACCGGGATGCCACCTCGTGGCGTCTTCCAACAATATTTACATCACTAGGCAAAGGCTTGTTGCCTTATAGAGGATACCACGGAGTTGCACTTGTTTATGCTCACCATAAAACAAAACAAAAAAAAGGCGATAAGCAGCCAAGAGAATGTCATGGGAACAGAATAAATCTAACGACGGCATGACTCTATGCCCCTCAGATAGAAGTGAAAGGTGAGGGCAAGTAGAAATATGCCTATAAAAAAAAAAAAGCGGGAACTTTCATTTTCCAAAGAATTGCTAGTTGTAAAAATCATGCAAAATTTTACGCTCACCCACAGCCAAGATACGTCATATAAGTTTGGAAAAAAACTTACAAAGTGGAACTAAGGTAGGGCTATAACTTGAAGGAGGTAGCAAGAAAGAGAAGGTGACTCAGCTGCTAGTTTAAGTTGATCTATAGTTGAGGTATTGTCTTCCGTAACATTCTTATTTCTTCTTCAGTTCGTTCCCACAAACCTTTGCTGTGAGACGGAAAGCACTTGGTCACACTTTTGAGGAAGAACAGAAATGAAAGTAAAAATACTTGTGAGCCAGTATCTGAAAATCTACTACAATGAGAAGCGAATTCAGCTACGCTTTGAAAATGTGTTATTAGTAATCTTGTACTTGTTTGAAATACCTCTGCTCTAGCCAGATCACTTTTCTGATGTGCTTTTGATTGCGCTGCCAGTCCTCTGTAAAACAGCCCACCTTTTCTGGGGCTTCAGCATGCCAGCATCATGAGTTACTTTTTATGTAAAACAAAAATATCAACAAAAGCTCTAGGAAGGATGGTTCTTCTACCTGTTTAAAACAAGTAGCCAGTTCCTTCTTTTCATCACATCCTTCCCTCTGGACTAAGGCCCAGAAACAAGGAATCAGAAACTGCTGTAACACTCTTCAATACATGCTCAAGGTGAACACTGATCTGGGCTCTTTTCATCCCAGACTAGGACACCTTTAATCACAGTGGGACCTGAAGTGGAAGGACATCAGCCAAGAGTACTGGTGTCTACTCCTTGCTGGGTGGGTATTTGCTGTCTGTGCAAGGTCAAGTTTCAAGTCTAGCATTGGACTGAAAGGGATTTGGAAGGCCATTAGATAGCTTCTTCAGAGACGATGCAGCATTCCTAACAAAATATTGGAAAGTACTCATTCTTTGTGTGCAAGAGCTGTTCTGGGGGGTTTTCCATGTTTGTAAAATCTTACATATGATTATCCTTTCTCAGATGACTCTAAAGCTGGACTTAAAGTGCTAAGAGCGTGCAAATGTCCTACTACAAAATGAGTTACAGCAAAAGGAAATGCTTCTTTTGTTCCTATTCTGTAAAACCATATATATGCCTTTTCTAGGAAGGTAGTCAACACCTGAAATTCATTTTAGCTGCTTCTAAAGTTGCCCATCACTTTCTGACATAGAAAGCAGCAACTTCATCCACCAACTTGGTAAGGCATTTCACTGAGATCAAAGAGGGAGAGAAGAATCTCAGAGCCCTACACAACTCTAATTAACAGGTAAACTGTTAATTATAGGGGAAAGTGCAGGATGACATCATATAATTGTGACTTCCAGGATCTCAGGAGGTCCACCGAGCCATCCCCCTTGCCCAGTCTGAGACTTGATGAGATAACTTGCCCAGCCCACTCTTAAGAACCTCCAGCCATAGGAATGCAGTAATTCCTTGGGTGGCAACCTCTGGACCTGGTGTTTAATTGTAATTTGACAGCACCTTTTCCTAATATCTACAGGGCAACAACAGCCTTTTTGACTGTTTTCTTTCTGCCTTAGAGCAAAGGTGATCCCATCCCTTTGCACCTCCTTGAAGCTCCTTTGTCACAAAGAATATAGTGGAGGACCTTTCTCATGAGACACTCCTATCTGTAGTGGAGGGCAGCCTAGGCTCTGGCACGCTGTGGGAAAGACAGCCAAAGCCATTATTTCCAGTGGTACTTTTGCATCTGGCCAAAGTGCTCCTGCATAAGTGTGGACTGCCAGCGTGATGGGTGATGCAAGGACCATGGATTGCTCCCAGCAGTAGGAAGGATTCCTGCTAAAGCATAACCTGCCAGGTGTGCTAGCCTCTGATTTGCAGTCTGTGTAATAATATTAATTTATTATCACTATTTCCTGGTTTACCTGCAGCAGTGTACTGGGTCCCACTGGGATGCTGTTAATTTTCCCCATAGCAGCCCTCACAGTGCTGTGCTTTCTGTTTGTACCTAGAAGGGTGTTGATAACACACCAGTGTTTTAGCCCCTGCTGAGTAGTGCTCCCCCAGCATCAAGACTGCCTCCAACACTCCTTCCTCCCAAGGCCAGTAGGCTGGGGGAGTTTGGGCAGGGACACAGTCAGGACAGGTGACCCAAACTGACCAAAGGCGATATTCCCTACCATATGACCATTGTGCTCAGCAATAAAACATAAGAGGAGAGTAGGGGAAGGGATTAATTTGTAAGATACTTGTCTTCCAAGCAACTGCTACATGGCCCTTTGCTTTCTTTCATGAAACTCCTTTTCTTTCATTAAACCCACAAGTTTTTAATCTTATTTTCTCCCCCCATCCTGCTAAGGAGAGGGGTGAGAGAATGGCTGGGTGGGCATCTCGTAACAGGACAATGTGAGCCCACCACAGGCAGGCAGTATTACAATGTGAGAGAAAAGGTCGTCCCACTGACCTCTCACCCTACAAATCATGGGCAGGTGTGGGAATCGGGAGCTACAGGTAGAGAAGAGCAGCTCTTGCTGGAGCCCTGGATTTGGATTTGGATGCTTGGATGTGCAGGTGATGTGCACTGCTGCGAGCTCTGGGAGGAGAAGGGGAGGCACCTCACTGTTGCAGGACTGGAAGAGGCTTTACCCTGTTCTCAGTACCTTTTCCCTTCCCACCTGCTGGAGCACCCACACTGTTTTTAGGAGCTGAGAAAAAAATGGCCTCAAGTTGCACCAGAGTAGGTTTACATTATATATTAGGACTTTTTTTTTTCATTAAAAGGGTTGTAAAGCATTGGAACAGGCTGCTTTGGATTCAGTGGATTCACCATTCCTGGAAGTGTTCAAAAAAAGTGTGACTTTGGCACTTGAGGTCATAATTCTATGGTGAACAAGGCAGTGGTTAGGTTGATAGTTGGACATGATGATCCTGAAAGGTCTTTTCCAACCTTAACAATTCTAAGGTGTGGTGACGGTTTCACTGCAGGACAGAGGGAGATGGGTGCTAATTGCAGGGAAGTATCAAAAATCCCTTTGTCCTCTTTGTTTACTTCTCTCCACTTCCAGAAGAATATCTGGTATCTCTCCTAACGATATGCCCTGCATGGTGGGGGCTGTACAAATACACTGCACAGAGACAGTCTGTTGCTCAGCTGAGGAAGCACCACAGAGAATTGCAGTCCCCCTTCTGCCTGGACAGGGGAGCAGGGGACAAACCCTTCCCACCTCCTCTGTGTGGAAACAGCACTCGGTCAGAGAGGCACACGCACACCAGTGACAGCTAAGTCGGTCACAGAATCACAGAATGGGTGAGGCTGGAAGGGACCACAGTGGGTCATCTGCTCCAACCTTCCAGCTCAAGCAGGGTCATCCTAGAGCACATGGCACAGGATTGCATGCAGACAGTTCTTGAATATCTCCAGAGAGGGAGACTCCACAATGCCTCTGGGCAATCCATTCCAATGTGTGATCCCCCGCACAATAAAGAAGTTCTTCCGTATATTCTGGTGGAACTTCCTGTGCATCAGTTTCTGCCCATTTCCTTTCATCCAACTGCTTGGCACCACCAAGGAGAGCCTGGTTCTATGCGCTTGGCACCCCACTTCAGATACCTGTAGACATCGATGAGGACCCCTCTCAGCTGTATTGTTCAAGGCTGAACAGGCCCAGTTTCCTCATCCTTTCCTCATAAGAGAGATGCTCCAATCCCTACAGGGTCCCTGCTGCCACAGTTCAAAGATGCATGATAGCACTAAGTGACCATTAACTGTGGAGGGGAAGGTGTGGGAACACCCTAAACTGTTAGAGCAGACAAAAAAAAAAAGAAAAGTATGTTATTTCTAACTGCTGACCAGCAGCCCTGATTGTGGTCCTCTAGGCAGGCCTCTGCTGACTTCTAGAATCCCTGTGGGTGGGCATGGGGTGTCTGCAGACAGTTTTGTGAAGGGAAGATTTCCAGGCAGATGTTACACTTGGCCAGGCTTCCCCTGCCCACCAGCACAGGGCACTGAGAATTTTCACACTTCGTTCATGATTCCTCCAAGCTGTCAAGTGCGTCTTAAAACTCCCGCGCCTCGGGCTAGCACATCAGTCGGCCGACGGTCCCAGAACTGCAAAAGCAGAAGGAGAAGGCCAGAGATAAACCCAAAACAAAACAGAGGTGAGTGAAGGGGGCAATGGAAAAAAAGCAACTTTCCCTGACCGGGAATCGAACCCGGGCCGCGGCGGTGAGAGCGCCGAATCCTAACCACTAGACCACCAGGGATCCTTGCTCACCATTTCCCACTCCTTTGTAAAGAACCAATGACAAAACGGCTTCCTTCCCTCTGCCACGTTATGTTGCTGCTTTCTCCTTGTACTCCCACTTTCCAGGCACTACCAAGTCCTGGAAGCACCTACGTCTAGAGAGAGACATTCTATTGCACCCTACGGAAGAGAATAGCGGCGGCGGGGTGGCGAGAAGAGGGGGCGGCCCAGGCGAGGCTGGTGAAGGGCCCCTGCCGTGGGATGGTTGTGGGGCACCGGGCAGGACGGATCTCGGGCGGGAAGGAGCGACCAGCCCAGCGGTGCCGCAGCGGGAGCGGGAGTGGCTCACGCAGCGCCACAGGCAAGAGCTCCGCGACCGCGGCAGGGGGCTCGCAGAAGGGCGGCGTCGGGTCTCCCCCTCTTCTTCCGCCAGCGCTCCTCCCGCCGCCCCCCCAGGCGCGGGGTCCGCCCGGTTGTTTTCCCTCATTTCGTGTTGCCTTTACGCACTGTCCGTGACACCATCGTCTCTTTACGGAGTGTCGCTGTCACGGCTGCAGGCGGGGCCTCGTCGGCCGAGCGCTCTGCACTGCACATCCCGGCCGGCGGCTGCCGGGAGGGGAGGAACGTGGCGCTTCCCTCCGCGCCGGCTTGGTCGCTCTCCGAGCAGGCTGTGGAGACACCTCAGCTTGTCCGGGTTCCGGTGCTAGGCCTGCAGGGGAGAGCGGGCCCGAAGGCCTGTCTCAGGTGGAGCCAGTGGCTCCACGGAGGGGTCGAGGTCGGGGTTCGCTTGCCTTGTGCTGCCGCGGCCTCTTCACACGATAGATAGTAATCTGTGACCTTGTTTTGGTTTGGTTTGGTTTTTTTTTTTTAGTAAGGTTTGTGTTTGCGGAATGAAAAGGGCCAGTGCTGCGGATGACCTCTGTATAAAGGCTCTTTCCTCTGGCATGTTGTTTTCATAAGCACAGTAGATCTGGGAGCTGTACTAGCAAAAATAATATTCCCTATTTAGGCAGTGTCCAGCGATACAGGAGGGTTGGCTCTGCACAAGCAAATTTCTCTAGTTCTCAAGCCCTCTGCCTCTAAAATGCAAAAATCTTTCTGTGTTAAGATAGATAAGCTTCAGACTGCGTGCTTGTGGACTGTGCAAATACACATTAGTTGATCTTTAAAAGCTTCAGAGTCTGAAAACAAACTTAGGGGGATCACTTTCTTCTGGGAGGAATGAAGGAAGTTGGACGTGTTTGGTTTCCATCTCATCAGCATCCCTGTTCAGCCAATGGTTCATTTCATCACAAACCATTCACTGCAGCAGTCTTGAAGAAAATGTGTATCTTCATTGTGATGGAGCTTTTTTTGGTCCGAATTCAGCAATTTTACTGTGCAGTGAGGGAGATAACAAAATATGAGGTTAGAATCAGGTCCTCTTAGAAACAGTCTCATGTCTTATATATGCAAGAACAGCTTTTCACATGTGTAGGATCCACAGCATCTCATTCGATAAGACCGAGGCATTTCAGGCCTTGAGGAGCCAAAGCTGTGGAGGGCTGGAAGCTGAGGTATCTCTGTGGCCTGAGAGCACTGCAAAGAGGTGGGTGTGCTTAGGTGAGAGAGGTCATCTGGTCCCAGCAGGTAATCTGTGCCCATTGTTGAGGAGAAAGGCAAAGGGGGCACCTAGGTTCCTACAGAGTGGAACCTGCAAGGAGCACCAGCCAAATACTGAGGTGGTTATGCTGCAAATACTGAGCTAGCCTTAAGAGTCCACAGTGTTGTGCTTAAAAGCAGAGGCTTCTCCACCCTTGGTGCTTCTCAGGTGGATTTTGGAGGGGTACTGACTTCTGTGGCTGTTATGTTAGCAGCACTGGAGACAGCTAGGTTAGAACCAGGCTGGGTCCACAAAAGCTGCATTTGCAGGATTGAAGATGTATGTTACAGAATGGTCATTGCCACCCTTAAGAGTGTCTCCTTTACATGATGCCACAGAGGAAGGCGGGGGTGAACCCTTTGATTCTTAAGCTGCCTCAGTGACGGAGACAAAATATTCCTCCTGACAATTTCAGAAAAGTAGCTGAGCCTATGAAATATGTGATCTTATGCTGATGGCAGGGTGTTTTGTCCATGCCCTAGGAAACTGTTAGATATAGAAACAAATCAATCCTGCTCTGTTGTGCTTGACAGTTAGCAAATCACTTTCCAAATGAGTAATATATCTTACTAAATTTCTCTTGAGCAGTGAAGCGGTTGTTACAGCCCCAGGGATTACAGCCATAGGAGCAGTGAAGACTAAGGTATGTACTAGAGAAATTTACTGAAATAAATATTTTCTTTTATGTGAACTTCAGGGGTGAGGGCTGACCACTAGACCACCAGGAAAATAGCATTGAGCGTCATATGCTGCCTAGTTATTTTTGGAAATGGCTTTCTTTTCTGTACAAGTCATGCTCTGACAAAAGATTGTGCCTCTTCTCTGGCTTCCTGTATCCGATAGAGAAGTGCATCAGTGAAACTGTCAGCGATTCAGCCTCCTGCCAGCACAGACGCAGCCAGTGCCTGTGCCTGCATCCCTGAGATGCTAGCTGGAGAAGAATGATCTTCCCAAAAGCACCAGGAAAGGAATGTCAGAGGCCGATGTTCCTTTGCACTTAACGCTGGTGTGCCTGTAAAACCGAGTGAGTAGCATTCAGTGTTAGAGGTACTGTACCACGGCTGTCACAGTTTGGTATGTAAGGCTGAATTTTGGAACCTGAAAAATCAGAGTGATTCCTTTAAATGCAAGCTGTACAGCAGCATGCAATTAACTTGTCTGTTCCATATGAATACATTACGTATTATTATTACTTTAATTTGACACGCTGATTGATGTGTGACAGTAGGCTTCCTATGTAAAAATGAGTAAGAATAACATCAAAGTAATGTGCTAATTTATGGAAAGTATATAATTTGAGTATGTATCTACTATATAATGGTAAGTACAAATTGTCTTTCGTACCCCAGGTACATGCTTCAGCTCTAGTGAAAACCCTTGAGCTGCACAGAAGCTGCATTTATCAGTCCTCTCTTTCCTCAACTGTGTGTTTCATGTGGAAAGTCTTGATACCAGATTTTCTTCTGTAAGTTAGCCTGACTTAAAATATACATCATCCCAGTTTCAAGGAAGTGGAAAGGAGAGGGAAGGAAGAGATGATGCACAGTCTTTTGCTATTTTATACTTAATTTCCCTCTATGGTCAGAATGGTGACCTAACTGTTAGATGATAATGATTTTCTGGGGGAAAAATACTATTGTAGTTTGTACTTATTGTTATCTGTTTTAACCGCAGTAGTGTTTTGATGGAAATAACGTGAGGCAAACCTGAAGAGGCGTTGTCCAAACGTTGCAGCAGATGCGGTGCTCCCGGCTCCAAGAGCACATTCCAGGCCGTGTGGTGACTGCAGTGTGGCGCAGGCGGCGCCAGGGGACGCGACGCGGGGACGGGCAGCGCCACGGCTCGGGGCCCACCGGGCGCGGCAGTCCCTGGCCCGGGGGATATTTTAATAACCCTCAAGAACGAGACGGGGAGCAACCAGCAATTTTTTATAAATACTTTCACACGTTCTCGTATTCTTTTTCTTCAGCTTCCGTTCTTCCCCTGGCACCGCATTTGACTGAGAAAAACCTGGGTCAGCCTCTTTTTCCTTTTAGCCCATATTAAAATGCACGTGATTCTGGGGTTTGGGATGAAGCGTGGTGGTGAGGTGCTTCATCCAGTGCCCACTGAGCTACCTTAGTTGAAACAAATAGGACTTCTTTGTCATCTCCTCTTGTATCTCAGCAAATTCCATTTCTTTTCATAGTCTCTCTTCTGCTGAGCATTTTGGAAACGACTTCTGGTTTGCTCTTCTAGACAGAGAAATGGGTGCACAGAATCAGTTATTAGGGGAGAACTTCTTATAAAAGTTTCAAGCTATGGTCTCTTTCTCATTTTTGTAAAACTTGTGGAAAATTTCAATACCTCAGCCAAATTGAGTTATATCTAGACAATCAATTCAAAGGTAAAGGATGAGTTGGGGACACTCTGAAAATTCATCATTACATAAACTGAAGAAACCAGGCTAAGAATAGCCCTCAGTGCAGTAGGATCAAGCAGAGCCTCAATTATGTATGCATAAAAGTCTGTCTGTATGAAACCTATTTTGTGACTACTTCATGGTGAATAATGGTAGGAGTAATTGGCAAAAACAGAAGGACTGATAAGGGAAAAATAAAGAAAGATTGGTGCCACCTTTATATATTTTCAAAACTGGACTGTTATAGTAGTCGAGGTTGTCAGTGTAATTCTTTATGGCAGGTTGTCTTTCTTAAATAAATGAGCTGTAAGCTAAAGATTACATATGTAAAAAAAAGAAACAAAAACTACATGAACCACACATGAGCAATACAGTATTTTTTTCTATTAGTGTGAGCTGATCTGAATGCAGGCCATAAACATACTGTACCTCAAGCAATTTTTTTCTTGAATGTATGCAACTCTGTAAGCATACACTGAAGTACAAGACCAAAACTCATTCAGATGTGGTATTTTAGTATCCCGGTTCGGTTCTGTCTTCCATGTGTGGTTGTACATGAGTTTGTGTGAAAAAGGTTTTTCTAGGCTAAAAATTCACAACTTGGAAGTGATGAAAATAGCAAATTTACATTTTGTCTCCATCAAAATAATGCAATCAGTGATAAAACAAATTTACTCAATCCTGAAATCAATGAGCAACATGAATTTAAGCTTTTCTTAAAAGATATTTTCTTAAAAGTAAAGATATTCTAAGCACAGATATCTAAGTAAAGATATTCGTACCACAAAGACAATTAATCAAATGATGTTAGAACATTTCTATTCAAATGAATTGACAAGAAATATATTGCCATGGGAAAGAGCAATCCATTCAGACTGTCTGCTATCCCCTATACTGTAGAGAGACTAAAACTAAATTTTATTTCAAAGGTGATATGCGTGTGTGTGTAATCTACCTATTATCTGCCTATCTCATGTTCATCGTTGCAACAGAAAGGCAGGCGATACTTAGTTCTTCCAGACTCAGTAAAATAGTGTATGACATCCCACTCACACAGGTTCTTCCAATGACATGAGGTCTGTGGGCTCAGCCACAGGCAGTAACCCCCAGTGCCATAACCAGAACTTGTACGATGCTTCTGTCCCAGTCCTAGCCTGCTTATCCTGCTGCTCTGACAGGAATTTGAGTGATTTCTCCCCCATGCCAGCAGTCTAGAATATGTATTTGGTATGCTTGGGGCAACATAAATACTATAGAAATGTGTAGTTTCTTTGCTATATGGAGTTTATGCATTGTCTTCATAGGGCTTTCTACACTCTATAATAGAGGCGACCGTGCTTGGAATGATGATGGAAAGCAAACTGGTACATTAGGACAGGGATAGCTTTTCTTGGAGCTAAAATAAGGCGTTAGTCACTGTCACTGTTGCGCAAGTGCAGCTAAGAGATAAATAGGGTTTCCACCACTTTGATGGATAAGACTTCACAGCTTCTGCAATTTGGCAAAGGAGGTTGGGTAAACAGCACTACTATTCTTCTTCCTCTTTTCCCCCCCAATTTTGTTATCTAAGCACTGCTGGAAGAGTAACTGAGAGCAGGGCCCCTTTCTTCTTTGTGATGGTAGAGAACTCTTGTGCCAGTGAAGTCTTTGAGATTTTAACCAATGTAACTTCGGGTTTGTCCATCTTTTGCTGGGTAATAATACGATGTAGTAACTGCAGTGTGCTATCAGAATGTATCCTTTAAGCAGCAGACTATGTTTTAAAGAAAATCTGTCTCTTGTAAAATAAACTGTTTTGGTAAAAAAAAAAAAAATCAGATGGAAACTTCAATTTTAGCTGAAAGTGCAGCAGCAAATTTAGTGGAGGAGTAGATTGTTCCCGTAGTGACTCTGAGTGGTAGCAAGCATATGCTACAAGTAGGATAATGGCAATGGTAGGAGATGGCTGTGTCTGTATTGGAGATGTATCTGGTTCTGAAACTGACACGTTTTTGAAATTAATCTTTTAAGCAGCTGTTAAACAAACAAAAAAAGCCTCTGACAAATCTCTTACTTAAAACTTGTTGGATTTGTAGCATTATAACTAGTAAAAAAATTATTCTTGAGACAGCTGTGTGCCGTTTGCTATTTTGACACACTCTTTTAGCATCTCTATATATATGTGTACACTTTGTGTCACCTTTTAATTTATGCAAGTATCTGCCTATCTTCAGGCTTGTATTTTTGTCTTGCAGAATTTGGAATTTAATGGTGTTACAGTGCCTTTGTAGGTCTCCCCCTAAGCTTTCAGTGTTTCAGAGCTGATTACTGACCGAAGGAAGAAGTAAGAAGCTAGATCTTGTTTAGGCTAGCTACAAGCGTTTGGAAGGGTTACCTGCAGTTATCTCGGGTAAGGGAGTGGAGTTTCTGGTACACGTAGCGGGTGTTGTTTTCTGGGGATTGGCTGAAGAAGCCTACTGGCGGACAGTGTAGAAACACCAGATGAGGTTTGTACGCTTTTCAGTTTCCCACGGATCTAAAGGCTTTGGTTAACCTCAATTTCCAAAACTGGTTGTTTGTTTTTAGTACCGCCCTTGAG